>WUQG02241299.1:0-20676 GCA_011317285.2 Androctonus mauritanicus | reverse complement strand
TAATTAAAATTTATTCCTCAAATTACTAACCATACTATAGCGGGGTCAGCACTGAGTGAAGCCGCAGGTATACCTGTATCTCTAAACCAAAAACCTGAAGTTACCATATTATTTCCTTGATTTATAAAAATTTCTAGTTTACAATCCCTTGCTATACTATAGTTATTTGAAAAAGAAATCTTCATTCATGGAATAAATTTCAGAACAATATAACTATCACAAATTACTTTAATAATTACAGGTGTTCTTCAAGTTATGAACATCATGAGCAATGAACTTTCATATATATGAAATTCATGTAGTTTTATTTTCAAATATCAGAAAATTAAGAAAATTGTACAAAACTTTAAACATTATGATATCAAAATTGTTTAGCAATAAATTTATTGTAAAACTTGTTATTAAATGTGTGACTACAGTATTTCAGGATAACAACTTACACCAGAAATTCTCATTTTATAATCAAAGTTCTGAAATTAAAAAAAATTTAATTGTCCAATTTATAATATATATTACATAATATAGATATAAAAGTGGATTTCATAGTTCAGAGTTCAACATAAGAATTACAAATGTTTTAAGTTATATACAAAACTTACAAATGAATAATGTTCATAACTCAAGAAACTGTATTTCAAATTTATACTGCTGCTTCTGAACTTAAACTTTCAACTTCAAAATAACTTTGCATTAAAATCATTAAATTATTTATAAAAACATAGCATTTTATTGTAAATGCTTACACAAATAATAATGAACTGAAGAAAATCTCATACATTTTTTGAAAATGATACTAACATTAATATTTTGCTTACAATTAAATTAATTAATTTATTTCATTATTAAATTAACATCTGTTCTTCATATAAAAATATGTTATTAAATGTTATGGAATGCAATTATAGAAGTGCATTCATAATATTTGTATCATCAGCCTTTTAGATACTGTGACAATGATAATCATAATACAGTGGTACCTTGACTTATGAACTTAATTCGTTCCTGGTCACGGTTTGTAACTCGAAACCTAGTTTTCCATTTTATCTTATGGGAAATCAATTAATCCATTTTCAGATTTATAAATTTTGAAAACAATAAAAAAAATTTGCATTTGTGTATAATTATTATTTTTATTTTTGAAATCTCTGATTTTACATGCTTTGTATAAAAATCATCTTCCATTAAATAAAAAAAAAATCAATTTTCTTGTAACTGATTTTGTAGTTTGGTTTTTTGATTTGCTGTCATCAGTTGCTTCTTTGTCTCTTAGGTTTTAATTCACATCATGAGTTAAAAATTAGTTTACAAAGAATTCCATATAACTAGTAATTATTATGTAGATCTTTAATATTATCAAGAATAAGTGGTCTTTATCACAGTAACAGTTATATATGCATATTTTGAAAAATAATTGAGATATTTTTATATAAACTTATAGAAAATATTTTATAAATATAATATTAAAAAGCATCACAGTTTGTATCATAAGAATAAGTTCGTACCTAGAGGCTAAAATGGGATATAAAAAAAGTTCATATGTAAAGCAGTTCGTAAGTTGAGGTACCACTGTAATCATATCATTCATTGTTATATCATCCATTTTTAAGACTTTGTGACATCATAATATTATGTTGTAATTATTCTGTCATCTTCCTTTTTAATTTTTGCAATATAATAATGATTCATAGTATACCTAATTTGAGTATTAATTTTCTGGAGTTGTGTTAAATTGTTCAGATTTGTATTTCCACTCAATACATCTAATGCAATTTAATACATACAAATGTATGAATAGATGAATATAACAAAGATATTAAGTACTTTCACAAATATTATGCAATATAGTACTATTCTTTAAAATGCTAATCTGAAATGAGATTTTATGACATAATAAGGAATCTCTGACTTACATAAAAATTTTCTGATTTTTAAGAAAAATATGCTAATCAAAACAAGCTATAATGAGAAATGCAAGTAGTTTTTCCTAATTTCATCATTTATCATATGTATATGTGTTTTATGTGTTTATTAAGTTAATTTTAGTTAAAAAACGGAGTCTGGTCATGGACACCTCTGAAAAACGAAGTGTGGAATTCAGAATTGAATCTAGATCCTCTAATTTAATAAGTGACTGTTTTACCATCTGGCCATCTAGTTGATTTATATGCTTATTTTTTAATATAATTATTTTTAATGTTATATCTTTTTGACACACTAGTAGGCCTACTGTATAGGATACACTCTTGCAAAGGCATTTTGATAAGATTTCACTGAATGATTCATTTAAGTAAGTTGGGAATTTTCAGCATATTGTTCTTAGGATATCCTCTAAACATACAATCTTTTGACATACAAAGTAATGTCTCAACATAATTAAAAAAAATACAAATACCTCAAATTATGAGCATTAGAATTACTCATAGAGAATTTTCAAATTTTTGAAAAATTCAAAAACTATTTTAAAAAGTTTTAAATGTCAATAAAATAATCTAACATTAAGTTATTTAACATATTATTGCATTATTTCAATATAGTTAAGATGCCATCAAAAACCATAATTTTTTAAATTTTTTTTTGTAATGAGAGATTTACATTGAAATTTCTAAAATAAAATAAGTCAAAATCAAGTTTCATAATTCTGAAATAAAGGTCTAATGATCCAATGAATTACATATGCTGTATTATATAATACAGCATATATAAAATACAGTGTATATATACACTATATTTTATATTATATTCATTAATTCTAGATTATTCAATACAAGAGCATATTTTGACTTAAGATAAACTAAAGTTATGAATGAATTATATTCATAACTAGAAAAACATTGGTGCTTTATTCAGATGTTAAAACTTTGTGCTTAGGAAGCCCATTAAGTTGTAATTAAAAGCTTCTTAACTGGACTACAACATACTGAGCTTCCTATGCACAAAGTTATGTGGTATTTTATTTACCTTTAATAATAAAAAAAATTATATTTTATTACTTACTATATATACTTGAGTAGAGAGCTAAAGAATTTTTTCAAAAAAAAATTTTGAATAAGGGGGTCAGCTTATACAAATAAAAAAAATTAGAAAATTTTTGAAAGATTATAAGATTCACCAGTTTAGTCATGACATATCTCTGATGTGCCTTTGCACCAATGGCATGATTCTTGATATTTTTTTCTAACAAAAATCATTATCTTACTTTGATTCTTTCAATGTTTACTGTTAATGTGGATATGTATGGCTACATATACAATTTAATATTTTTCAGTTATTTAAATATCAGATATTGATTATGATTGAAAATATATAAATTGGATGCTTTGTCCTATTAGTATGTCCTATGGTAGTAATGCCATTCACCATATTTATAAAAAAAATATCTATTTCTTCTTAACTTTATTATTAAAAATATACAGATATAAGTGATTGTTAATATTTGAATACATTCAAAAATATTAATTTATTGGGCACTTCACAAATAAGATCAAAAATGTTTAAATTAATTTTTATAGCAAATAAACATAACAGTTTGTACTGTACATATCATCAGTTAATATTAAATGGAAATGTAGTGATTTATCAATTGATTTTTCTGATTGATAATTTGTGCATTTTCTGATAATTCAGATCATTTAGAAAATATGGGATGATTATTTTACTGCCAATTTCAGATATCGGATTTGTGTTCCTAACTATAATGTGCACTGATCAACTTTCCACTTTGTCAGTTGCAACAAAATTTTTGTTAGCATTTTAATTCTGATTTTTTTATCATTTAAACTTTTATTTAATATTTTTGTTATTATTTAGAAATGATAGAAACTTTTAATATTTCTTTGACATTTTCTGCCAATCAAACACTAATAAAACTGTATTGTAGAGAAATGTAATCAACATGATCATGACCTGCTCTTTATCTAGTTTCCTCTTAGTGTTGCATCATGATGTTTTCATGTTACAAATCTTAAATTTCATTTAAATGGCTTTATTTATTCCAATAGTGAACAGGATTTGGAGAATTTTTTAAATTATAAAAGAAATTATCAATTTATTTCAATGTCATATTGTTCTAATATTTGAAAATTGAGAGATCAACTTATACACAAGTATGAATAATAAATTAATTTAAAATACTTAACTTTCATTTTAAAATTTGTTAAATATAAATGAAATTAACTCAATTTTTAAAAATCTAGATTGAAAATTTAATAAATATATAAAATTTTAGAGAATTCTCAACTCAGCTGGGATGGAAATCCATTTTAGATAAGAGCTCATTTGAGTTCTTATCTAAAATGAATTCCCAGGTATTCCTGGCAGTAATTATGTCACTGTCTGTATTGTTCTTAATTATGAAACTTGATTATTAATATTGTATTTAATAGATAAAAAAATGTTTTTTTACTATTTTGTTAGTTTATTATATTCTATGAATTTTGATCATCTCTATATTTCTAATCATAAATAGAGAATGATTCAAGAGAAAAACCAAATATTTTATAAAATGATTACAGAGATAATTTTGAATAAAAATTATCTCTGTAATCATTTTATAAAATAAGAGATTTGCTTAAACATTAATCTAATTCTTAATTATAGAAGTGTGGCCATTTAAAAATTAAACAGATATGCTTGCATAAACACTAAGAACTGGACCCATGTTTATATTAAAGTATTTTAATTTAAAATAATGGTTATAATTGTATGTTACAGTTTCCAAGAAAATCATGCATGGTTACAAAGCTCAAGCTTTTAGGCATTGTTTTAAGCAAGGTAAAACCATTTAATTTAATATATTTAAATGGCTATGTATTCATAACTATTGATAGCTGTGGTTCTGAATAAGTCCCATTTCAAAAACTAAATTTTTCATTTCCAAATACAAGATAAAATAAAAATATCTTTGGGTTTTTCTTTATCAGAAAAATCCATTAATTTATAAATGCTGAAGTAACAACTCATTTAATATAAGGCTAAAGACTAATCACACTACCCTGTGATCAAAAGTGTGATCGGTATTTCCTTTGTATTACACATTTATACACTATTCGAATAAAAATTTATAAAGAAGCTATCAAATTTTAATCAAATTCATATTTGTCTCAAAGAGAGAGAAAGTCCCGAAGAAGATATTTTTATATTTATTTCAAAACAAAATGAATACGAAAATAAATGAATGTTATTGCCTAGATATAAAGAATTTAGTTTTTGGAACAAGAACATCGAAGAGCAGACTTAATCGGAACTGGTAAGAATTACAATCCCATTGTGAATCAGATCAATGTTTACATGAATATTCTCAAAATTATCCTGTATAATCCGTCTCAAAGAGTATTGTGATTCCTTCGTAAATCACCCAGTATAACTGATTTCAAATCAGAAAATAATTTTTATGTATTTAATAAAATCATTTAACTTGTTTCTTTTTTATAAATGATGCAATATGTGTATTCTAAAATATATGAAACATAAATTTGGTTCGAAAATTTATAAATTCATATAATATATTATTTATATTTAATCTAATGCAAATAAAACCATGGAGAAAACATATTTAAATACGAAAATATAGTACAGTACTGTATTATAAATAAACTTACTTTCTCAATCAGAGATTGATATCTGGCAGGACTCTCTTCCAAAAGTTCATCTTTCTCAATTTCTTTAACACTGGGCAAACCAGTGGGACGATTACGATTTGATTTTCTTTTTTGTTTTGTCTTTCCCATTTTCAGTATTCATAAGAAAAAATAAGTGCCTTAGTAAAAGTAACTCACGAACACGTGGATCTACACACTTCTTGTCGGCAAACACAACGACTCCTAGCGGATTGAAATAATTATTGATCAGAGAATACAAAACGGCATTTTCGTATCTAAAAAAGTACTGTATTCATAGATTTAACTGTATTTAATTTCTCCATCCTTGAATTTCTCTCTCTCATTAAAAGCTAACAAATATCAACAAATCTTATTATTTAAAGTAATTTTAATATCACTAATTTTAAAACTCAAATGAATCAAAAATAAGATATTCAAATAATATTAAAAACATCAAAAAAAAATTTTTATACATCGATGATCAAAATGTAAAATTTAAAGCTTTAGCCTTATAACCAATTATTAATATTTAACATTTTATTATTAATATTTTCACTTTTGTAATTTTTCAGAATTATCGCTAGTTTATGTCAAATTACAGAATTTTGTTACATACGCTATTCAATATTAATTATTATAATTGCCAATAAATTATGTTTTATTTGATGAAATAAATTCATATATTGTATCTTAAAATTTTGATCGGATCAAGAAATTTAATGGTATTATAATGGCATGATTGGCATCAACTTATTCATCAATTCGAACAATCGTAGTAGGAAAAAAAAGGGATAAATATGATTTATTAGGACCGTTTGTGCATATCTGAAGTCCGAAAATTTTACACTCACTTTATAAATTAAATATTAAGAATTCTTCTAATTTCTGTATTCTATTAAAATTATTTTAATGAATCATTTTAACTTTATGTATCATTGACGTATTTTTTGAAATTTATTTTTTAAAATGATAAAAAGATAAACAGATAGGGAGGAAAATTTTTCGAATTTTTTTCCTTAATAAAATAGAATGTATTAAAATTTTGTGATTTATGATTGATTACTTATTTTTGGAGTTTCGCGGTGTGTTTGGCCGTGATTACTAAAGCTAAATCATCAAATGGTTCCATTAATTTGCTTAAAAACTATAGAAGTGATAAATGTTATTAATGAAGAATAAAATTCTATGCATTTCTTTATATATATATATATATATTTTTGTCTTATAAATACAGTCAAAAATGATATAAAGTTGTAAATACAATAACCAAATTTATATATACAAAAGTTTATTTTTTCACATTATGTTTGTTTATGTTTTTATCTTTGTACGGTCTATTTACTACTCATACATTATATAAACAGAATTTAATTATTTAAAATGATTTTCATTTTGGAAGTTTCTGAATATTCTCTTTCCATCAGTTCATTCATTATTTTTATTATTATAAAAATAACGATTCTGTATTACAATATGTAGAAAATATGATGTTGATTCGTTGGCCATATTTTCTATATACTATATCAGAATCGTTATCAAAACATTTCATTGGGCCTAATAATAATTATTGCCGAAAATTACATAATTTTATTCTAAATAATATCATATATAAGCATATACTGTACTGTATAGTTAAAATCGATTTATATTAAATATTGTATTGTTTCCATATTTAATTTTAACTGAATGACAAAATATATTTGAGTGTATATGTCATATGCAATAATATATATTTTAGCGGTGTATCTATTATATAGCAGAAAGTGCAGTGAACCGGAGCCCACGAGTAGTTTATAAGGAGTCTTAATTAGCGAATGGGTGGAGTAGGAGAGTACCAGCACTATCATGGGCCCACAACATTCAAGATAAAACATTAACTGCATTCATAATGGATATTCTTTAAATTTTACAGATTAGAGTGCAAATCGCATCGTCATTTTTCCTGGGGAATCCGGAATAGAAAATTTTCATCACTTGATCTTATATCTTTCTGACCAATTTCATAATCATATATCTTTTCACGAGAATTGACATAATGGCAATTACAATTAAAACAGGTTGTAAATTATAGTTTCAAAATAAAAAGAAAATTGAATAAAATTAAAAGCAACCAACCATATTACACCACTGTTATTTTTCAATATCATATTATCCTCAACTTTGGCATGAAAGCTCTCCAAAAGTTTGAAAAACTATCGTTAATAAATAATATCTTGTAAATTAAATATACAAACTTATAATTTTAAGAAATGTTTTTTTTTTCATTACTGTTAGATCTCAATTTAATGTTGTCTGGATGAATATGCGATATATTTGGCCTTCTTTCCGAAAATTAGAATTTATTTTCTGTTGAAACGAATTGCTTTCTCTTCCGGTCGAATTAACTATCACTTAATTTTCAGCAAATGTTAAATGTAAAATTTCTTTTAAAAATTTCATTAAATCTCTTAACCAAATTGAAAGGTATTAATAATTTCACACTATAAGACAATTAAATAAAATTAGAAAAAATAAATAAATATATGATAAAAAATAACAATAAATTCTTATATTAAACATTTATCTAAAAAGTTCTAAAATACATTAATATTTTGTTTACATTTTAAATTATTTTTTTATTTATTGATTTTTATTACCTGCAATTAATTAAATAATGCATCGTTTAACTTCCGAGAATTGTATGGTGGCTAACAGTAAGAAAGAATAAACAATAGAACCTTTTCTGATATGATAAAATAGATAACAAGTGATGGGGTTCCCGCATTGTCTCCTGTCCCTTTGGCTTTAATCCGCTTTGATTCCCTGCAAAACATAATCAGATATTGAATATCATGGGAAATCGTACATCAGTAGATCAATTCCCGTTCACATTAACCTAAACTTAGTCGAGTCGATTACGAAATCTAATAAAGATCTATTAAAGCAAATACTATATATTTTACTTTCATCCTCAACACAGAAATTTCTCACAAGTCCTAATAACTTTCGGCTACCGGTTTTCAAAAATATTTTGATAATCTATATTTAAGAAGGAGATGAAAAGACCGATTGCATTCCTGAAACAAATTTCCAAAGTAGATTGGAATCATATCGCAATTACCATATTGTGTAGGCTCGTGTCCTACAGAGTTAGATCGGAGATAAAAGATAAATGACGTGAAGCTATTTTGGAATTTACCGAATTTTGAAGCTTGAAGATAAAATCGTATTCATTTACATGATAATATTTTCGCCGTTAAATTATCAAAAATACTGTACATTTTATTATTTACCTTTAGTAAACTAAAAATTATTCATTCTCAATCGTACGTTCATTTTTTTGAATAACGTAGCAAATCAAACCCTCTAAAATTGTAAAAATTAAATTCGATTATTTTATACTGTATATATTTTTTAATTACAAAATATGAATTATATTAAATTAAATCCGTCATCTATAATTTAATTATTAGTTAAAAAATAATTTTAAAAATTCTATACGATATTTAAATTCATTCGCTTTTATCTGAGATGGCGCCTTCTGTAATTTTTTACGTTTAAAAAAAAAATAATTTTATTTTTTCTGTCAGTGAAAGTTTACTTAGATGAAGCTTTCGATTATTTCTCTTCGTTTTAATAAAATTTGTTTTTATATCATAAAACTATTATTACGTTTAAAAAATCAGATTCTAATTTGAAAATAATTTTTAAAATATAATTTTCAGAACTATTAATAAAAATTAAAGAAAAAAATTAATATTTACACTTTCGTCAAAGCAGTGAATAAATTTCGAAAGTTACGAAATTCTTCGAATTTTTTTAGAATATTTCACTGTTAATTTTCAATACAGACATGTAAATATCTTGTCTGGCACATCCATAACAGACACGGGCGTTGATTTATATATATTGATTTCAGATTTTTGCTTCTACTTTGTATAACTTGACTGAGTTAATCGATAACTTCTTGCAAATTTTTACAAGACTTCTCGGTGACCCTACTGCACTTCTCATCGCATTTTGCAATTTTAAGCGCGATTTTATTTTCTTCTTCGTGAAAATGTATAAAAATCTTTTTTGTGCATACTCGTATGATAAAATCGAATTGAAGCTAAAAGAAAAGATGTAGTAAGTCGAAATCTATTTTAAAAAATCACTGGTGCCATTTATAATCAACAGTTTTTCTTCCTTTGGGCGATATTCGGAAATTTAAAAGTGATGCTAGTCGATAACTAAAGCGACCAACGTTTTATTCTTTAATCCATTTCTAATTTATATTAAAACGTAACGTCTGTATTATAAAATTTTTAAGTTTTTAAATTTTTTTCTTTCATTGGATATAATTTACCTTTATAAGTTTCGGCAATGAAAATTTATAATTTACTATAAAATGGCCTTAATATGTTTAAGCTTTTACACTTTTTTTTTAGTAAATCCGAACAGTTCATCTTATAACTGAGATTAGTTCCGTTTCCTTCGTTTTTACTAGCGACATTACTTTCTTTACAGTCTCCATTAAAACTTTCTTCTTCTATATGATATAAACACTCCGATAACTCAAGTTCTAACATTTCAATGAGTCTAATAATTTTTTATATCGTTTTATTAAAAGAAAGAGAAAACGTATCCTAGTCAGTTCCAATCTTTCAACTCTTTCTATGTTACTGAACATACTGTATTTGTAAGGTATGAAATTAAAATTGGGCTAGATGAATAATTTAAGGTAAAAAAAAAAACATATTTAAAATTTGCATAACACTATTTTCGTTATTTTTAAATAATTTTTATTAAATTCTAGCTTATTTTTAAATATCAAAACATTTTTACAATTCTAGGAAAAGCAGGAAATTTCTATATCGTAAACCCGTGTTTCTTAATTTAAAAAAATCAATTTTTCATATATATATATTTTTTCTATATATAGCATGAAAAAAAAAGCGCGCATACGAAAACAAGACGAATTTCATAAAAGTGCCTTCTGAAGTTGGAAGGACAATCGATTAAATGAAGCATTATGTTAAGAAAAAACGTTTGGTTGATTAGAGTATTTTAAACACATCTAAAGATGCGACAGAATGTTAAAAAACTATCCAGAAAAGCTTACATGTTCTTCATAAACATCCGCCATCGGTTAAGAAGTAATTATTCGTCTAAAGCTTAACAATATCGATGTACTATATAGTCGAATTTCGTAACTACAGCACCTCGGGAGGTTAGTGTCTCCATCTATCGATGAGAAATTAACTAAATTGTGCAAATGAATTTTAGAATTTCGTCGCATAGATTAAACCGATAATTTAGCCGAATAACTTTAAAATTTTGGCGATTTCGATCGATTACTCTATTTTCCAATTTAATAGTTCGGATTATTCGGCTCAACGAAGAGTTAATTTATCGAAGATGTAAATACAGTCATATTATATAAAGTGGGTTAACCGAATGTTTTTCCTTAATCGTGATAATGTTCTAGATAACTGGATTAATTTTTGCTGTTTACATCGAACGTTCAACAGCTCGTGGAATAAACAAATGCCAGGTTTTTATCAAAACAAGAATTTTTTTATTTTTTTTAATTTAGTCGTATTTATTATTATTCTGTTCCTTGGCAAATTACATAATCGATTATCTTTTTCTGATAAATAAAAGGAACTTATAAATCCTTAAATGTCATTAAAGTAATTAAGCGATCTTGTTCCGACTCTGATAATCGATTGTCTCTCTCTCTCTTCAATCGATTATTAGAGTTTTAAAAATATAGTTAAAAGCGCGATCTATAAATTTGATTCCGGGTTGGGATTTAATGCCGTGACCCGACACGCACATCACGATGATTACTTAATTGGCTATCACGTGATCGATATTTTAAAGGTTTGTATGCGAGTTAGTCTAGAAGACATAAAACATACCGAGAAGAATGTCTATTAAAGGGAAAAAGAAGGTTAAGCGGCACTTGGCTACAAAGTTGTGCTCGGGGTAGACTTGATCATTAAAAGAGACAAGCGAGTTGATTCACATTCTCACCTTTTGTTAATCGTATGTCTACTTCTAACAAGGAAACTACGAAATAAATGCGATTAAAATGTTAAAAAAGAGGATATATTTCATGTAGAGAACAGGCAACATTGTATGCGTGACATAAAAGATATACAAGCCAAGTTTCTTCTGACAATTAGCCGCAAAAGGCAGTTTTAAATAGTAAGACAAACCGAGATTTCTTCCAAACGTGACTAGACAATGAGTTAACGTGATGTGTGCGAATGCTTATCCTTCCAGCTATGCTAAACATTCGACCAGAAGGAAAAAATATATAACAATTATTATTACTTTATACATAAATCTGACATATAATGAGGTATATATAAAAAAATGGATGTCTTGAAATGTTTTTTGCCTGATTTTGTTAGAAAACATATCGAAATAAACTTGGATTTCTGAAAACTTGAATTTATTTCTTCCGAACAGGCTTAAAAATTGTACACATTCTTCTTGGACCCTCTGTAAAATATATAAAACCATCGTTAAACATCTACATTGTTGATCAAATAAAGGAATGTGATTCCAATTTTCTTGATTGAAAAGATACAGAATTTAATATTTAAACCATTCCCATGTAAGATGCCAAAAAATTTGTTCGAAAGAGATTAGCGTCCATATGACAATTTAACATTTGACTTCAACATGATCTAGTAACATTTTTTGGGTCGAATAAATAAGGGTGTTTGCAACGATACGCAACAGACTGGATAGAACATTTTTTTATCATAAATGTTTAAAATTTGTAAACAGTATCGAGGATTTGTGTTTTTAACACGAACAGTGCAGTTGGATAAAAATGATGCTTGGGGTCTCTCGATTATATTCAGTAACATCGCGCCTATAATTCTCCAAAATAAATACATAAATAAAAAATTCCATAAACGACGATGAGGAAGCCCTTTTTATAAACCGTTTCTATATACACCTAGTGTATAAATAGTTATTTATGTACAACAGAAAAGAGACACAAGGCAGCTGGTGAAGATCGCTTGGTGACATTTCAACTGGACACCTCGGCTGGGGGCACCACACTGTCATCAGTCACAGACACGGGTGACTCCATTCCTTCTTCTAACATACTGCTACATTCGCTGCTTTCGAGGTCTTTCAGGTCACCAGAAGATGAACTTTGACCCGGAGACGATTCTGACATTTCTTCTAATGAATTCTCTTCCACGCATGTTGTCAGTACTTGATGTGTTTTTTGGAGATGGTGATCTAGACTCTTGGCATGCTCGAACACATCTCCGCAAACAGTACATACGTGATCGTAATGTTTCTGATGAACGTTAACCATATGTCGTCTAAGTTGACGTGTCGAAGAAAATGTTTCGCTGCACATCTCACATGGATGCGTAGTCGAAGTAATGTGTATCCTCATGTGTTCCTTGACGTGACATTTTCTAGAAAATGTCTTCCCACAATGAGGACACATGAAAGGTTTGAGGCCAGTGTGCGATTTTAAGTGAGCTTTTCTATTTTCTTTTCTGGCGAATCTTTTCTTGCAAATTGGACATTCGTAAGGTTTCTCTCCACTGTGAGAACGCATGTGGATGTTGAGGTTCCTTGAAAGTGCAAATTCTTTATTACATTGTGAGCAAGTGTATTTTGTTCCCTGTGTGTGGATTCTCATATGACCTTGAAGATTGCTCATGCAGGGAAATACCTTTTCACATTCTGTACATGGGAAGAATTTCTTCCCTTCGTGAAGATCGTTATCACTGTGACACCTGAAATGATGTTGCTGCATATCAGCGGATGTATAAAATACCTCTGGACATAAAGAACACTTCAAAGTTCCTCCTTTCTGTTCGTGAATTTTTCGGTGATTGTTTAGATTGACAAAATTTGCAAAGACTTTGTTGCATTCGGGACATTGCAATTGATTACAATGACTGTGTGCTATTCCGTGATGTTCTAATTCGGCACGAAAGAAAAACCTTTGATGGCATTGGCTGCAATCATAAGGTCTTGAATTGAGTCCGTGATCTAGCATGTGCGATTGGATGAGATGAGGTGTTGTAAAGACTGAACTGCAGATGTAACATGCGTAACTGGAGCAACCTTCGAACGTATGCTCTATTAAATGACATTGCAACTTTGCCGGAGAATCGAAAACTTTGTGACACAAATTACATTCGTGATTGGTTCCCTCCTGCAGGACATGAGTAGCAACATGTAATTGGATCTCGCCTTCTGTTTCGAAGGACATCTGGCATTTAATACACTGATATGTTTTCTTGTGAGTGTGTTTATGTTTCTCCAACTCTGAAATGCTTTCGAATTTCACTTGACATTCAGAACAGCGAAGATCTTCGGTTTTACTATGAAAACAATCTTTGCACATGTAAGTGTGCATACTTTCGTGCTTTCCAGTGATTATAAGATTGCTGGCTTCGAATTGTCTAGTGCAAACACAACACGAATAAACAGTTTCGCAATTTTTTAGATGAAACTTGGCATGGATCTGAACTTCCACATCCGACATTAATGTTTGCCGACAGACAACACAAGGAGTGGGTAGTCCACTATTATGCTTCTGAACATGAGCATAAAATTGCTCTTCCGACTTTAATACAACTCGGCAGACAACACATGTGCTTCCTGTCACAACTTTGCAATGAGTCAATTTATGTTCGGCCAGAGTTGTGGCCGAAGGACAAATCTCATCACAGATGTTACATTTATGTTTACTGGGACTTACAGTATGAGACTTCATGTGATTTTCAAGCTCCGTCCTAGACTTGCACGATTCGTTACAATAAGCACAAAACAAACTGACTGCAGTTTGCCCAGTCTTCTGAGTGCGTACATTATGAACCTGCCTTCGATGAGTACTCAATGATGAATCTGATGGAAACGTATTATCGCATAATTCACAACGAACTGTTTTTCTATGGTCGGAAGTTGGTGAAGTGGTATCGTGCCTTGTTCTAGTCTTCAAACTCAAATTCTGAACATTGTCATCAACATCTTGAGGATCCGTGGCCATGGTTTCCCCCGAGTGACGTGTTTGAAGATGCCGATCTAAAAGAAATTCAACGTGGAAAGCTTCATCACAGAGTGTGCACATGAATTGCTTTTTATGACTCTGAAGATGATACTGAAGTTGTAATTCCGTAGGAAAAGATAATTCGCATAAGAGACACCTGAATGGTTGATGTTTAGATAAATGAGCAACTTTAACGTGGAGTTGGAATTCCACTTCGGTTCGGAACACAGAATTACATGTGGTACACTGAAACAGTCGACACTCATTACTATGTTTTACGGCAAAATGAACTTGAATGGTAACTTTAGAATCAAACATTTCTTTGCACAGAGCGCATCTGTACAAATGGTGAGCGTGGATATCCATTAAGTGTTTTTGCAGTTCATCGGGTTTGGTAAATAATTTTAAACAGCACTGACAACCATATTCGGTACTGGTCGAAAGAAAATGCGTAATGACGTGATTATCAAGTTGCTCTTCACTACCAAATTCTCCGTCACATTCCGAGCATGAAAACTTCACCACATCTAGATGAGTTTTCAAATGATTTCGGAAAGACTCAAAATCGGGAAATGCCGCATTGCACTGGCTACAAAGCAATGTATTTGGATTGCTAAATTGAGAAGCACCGTTATAAAGTACAAGTTCTGTAGATTTTCCTTTCTTCCTGCCGTTAGTTATCGGATGATCAATAGGTTCAGTTTTCAAAGGCGCATTTCCTGTCTCATGGATAGTGCGAACATGATCAGTGAGCATGGCTACGCTCGAAAAGACCATATTGCATTGGAAGCAATAAACATTCTCTCTGCATTTGGATATCACATCCGTAAAACTATGCACCGTCAACGTGTGCTGCTGTAAACCTTGAACCGAAGAAAATTTCATAGTGCAATATTCACAATCGAAATTATTAGATTGATCGGCTCGAGACTGAGGACAATGGGAAATATTTGGATCTGTTAAGTGATCATTGATATGGTTCGATTGCACATGCAGTTGAAGTTCTTCGAAATTACTGAATTCACCCTTGTTGCACAAGCTGCAGGTAAAATTAATATTGTTGAGGCCGTTAACTTGCTCCGGTTCTTCTTTATGAAGCTGAAAAATAAAAATTAAGTTTATTTAGTTCGATTTTAAAATTTGAAAAATTTTATTATCGATATTTGTATATTTTATAACGATCGCGATAGATTTTTCTTTCGTAAAATTTTTATTAAACTAACATTTCTTTGGAGTGAAGTAAAGTTATAAGTATGGTTTCCGGATTCAATTAGACAGAACGCGTCATTGATGACATTGCACTTGTCAATTATAGAAAAACCTACCTTCCTATGTTGACTCAGTGCTTCTAACGATAAAAACGTTTCCTGGCAAATAGAACATCTACCCTGACTCTCGACAGGATGGACTTGTTCCAAGTGATGTTTAAGAGTGTTGGGTGTAGGACAAAATTGAGGACAAAAGGCACACTGGCAAGTTTTATCTGCAGGAGAAGAGCTGTCTTCCCGATGAGTGTTGATATGGTGCTGAAAATAAAAGAAAAAAAGAAAATCGAATAGGTTGAAACTAAATTATCATCGGATACTCCAAAAGACATTATTTAACGTTTCGGCAAGTCGAGTGTTTCACCAGTGGCAGTAACAGGTGTGAAGCAACATTTTATCGTGACTATTTTCTTCATAGAAAACGATAAATTTACATCTTAGAGTCACGAAAGAAAATCATGGTTATTACAATAGAAGCCTTGAATTGTGGAGAGTATCTCGACATTAAAAAAAGACTATAGTCGATTCGTTACGCTTCGTACTTTTGGCTTGTAATGTGTTTGAGTCGAGTCAAAAGGCTCTACGCCTTCGCCACTAGCTAAACCTGTCATTACTAATAAATTGCCTGAGCTACTTTGGTCGGTCTGTATTGATTTTCACATAATTATTGGGTAACGTGAGAACTACTGCACTGGCCACGGACCGTTAGTGAAGGGTGGAGTGTGTTTAGGGTCAGTGATCTTGTTACCAATTCAAGATTTGATATTGTTTGGGGAAATTTTCTTCAGCAACTTTACAATTTCAAAAAAAGCCGTGTATAGTCGAATTACAACCAGCATTTATTCGACGAAGAACTGTTAATATTCTTTTTTCCCCCTCTTTTTAAAAATCTTCTGTTCATGTTAGAAATCTTGATATCGGAATATATAGGCCTAATTTGTTATCTACTGGAGACTCGATATTTTACGATTAATATTTAAATGAGAAATGAAGAGAAATTCTCATTTAAACTTTATAAATTAACTCGTAATCGGCTAGCATGTAAAAAGAAACGAGACGAGTTCTGTGTTAAGTATTCACGAAATAAGATCTTATTAACCACACACACACACATATATACGTACACAAAGAAGCTCTTGATTAACTTAATAACTTTCGTCAAAATTACTTCATAATTAAAAATTCAAATTCTTAATTTTTCATAGCAAATTGAATTTTTAGATTTTTCTAACATTTCCCCGTTTTGTATCTTAATTAAAGAAAGCTTTTATATCGCCCAACAAACACTAATTAGAAAACCTCATCTGTCCAAATTTTTGAATGTAATAACGCTTTCCAGATGATCGTTTCTTTCATTCCGAATGAAAGGTTAAATTATACAACGGATGAAAAATTACACTTTCTACTGTTTTAAATGAACGAAACAATTTATTTATTTATTTAATCGATAGAAAAAAACGATTTTTAATAATCGAAAAGTTAGACAGTCTGGACTGCTCGATATTATCTCCTGATGCGATAAATTTGCACTGCTAATGAAACAATTACCAACGTAAATAGCTATTCAAATTGCGTCTGATCATGATAGCTGCAGCTACCGTTGAATGGCAGTTAAGAGAGGTTGCAACTTCCAACGAATTGCCGTAAACAGCATTTAAACTGAAACAACCTTCGTGGCTGTTATCTCCGTGCCAGTCGTGTGGGAAGCATTCAGCTTGAATCGCTAGGTAAAGGGCGGTGTGGGCGTTCAGTACGTTGAACTGGGAACTTTGCAACACGTTTGTTATACGTAGGAAACCACCGAATTTTTAGGACAGTTTCATACGGGTACCATCTTATACCCTTATACTCATTTTCGGTTACCAGGTGGTCTCTTTATAATTGATATTAATTCGGCTCGGTTGTTCTAAAATTTGCGTCATTAGCTGCTTGAAACAGTTTGTGCTGTCAAACACGCAAACACCTGTCACATTTCTCTCATTAATTTCGTTTTTTTGAACCGTAGCAGAATAGATTAAAAACGCTTCTTCTTGTATACCATCCATCGAGCTGCATACTTGGCTTAACAGTATCTAGACACGGAGGACCGGCTCCGGGCAAGGGCGGAGGGAATGCCTATTTAGTGGGTGTAGCTATTGCGTGTTTCATATCTGTCTGCCATCAATGCTTTACCCTACCATTTTCTACCATAAAATGATGCTGCGCTAACGTTTTAAAGAAATACACAAGGGCACTCAACTCGCTTTGGCGCTTGTTTATTTTGAACTTTATTCTTTTTAATTATTATTCGCCATAAACCTTACCAAAAGAAATCTGTAGTCAGTTATTTGAACGACCATTTTTTAATGTCAACTTATTTAAATTTTTTTATAAATCATTTCGTGCTATTGTTTCAGATCTTGCGCTATAAAATTTCAACACAAAACAAGAAGAGTTTTCTTCGTTATTTTGAATAAACTGGCCTGCAGGCTGAGGTTGTATGGAATGTGGAATTTTTGCAGGTTGAAGAACTTAAAATTTTTATTCTTGTGTTTGAAATTCTTCACAAATACCGAAATCTCCACTACGAATTTATCCAAGGCAGTTATCGAGATGTCAATAATAAAATACAAATCATAGATCTATTTAGCGACTAAATAAGCCGTGAATTTTTGGTTGATTTAATTTTTGAAAATAATAATCAAAAAGACAACAGAGAATATAAAAATATCGATTAAAAGTAATGAAGAATATAGTACGTCATATTTCAAAATTTTCTTTGTGTTTTCTTTAAAATGCAAATGAAAAGTCGAGGATAATAAATGCCAACATCGCTTTTTTGTCATTTTATTTGTAAAATATGCTGACAGAACCACTTAACCATCTTTGATATTTAAGAACCATTTATTTGTTTTACGCCACGCATCATCTATTAATAATCAATGACTTTCAAAGTTGAGGATTGAAGGTCAACAATTTTTAGAATTAAAATTTATTAAACTTAATGCGATGGATAGAAATCCAAGAACAAAAACTCCACTATAGTGCCAACTTATGTGTTTAAATTTAGTAAATTTTACGAATTTAAACCGTAAAATCCGAAAATCGATAGAATTTTCATTAAATTCAGACAAGTATAAAATGATGAAAGTTAATTCGTTCAGTATTCTTTTGTATTTGGTAGAAGAAACAAAAAAAATATGGAGAATTTTTTTTTTCTAGCTTACCTGTAAATCCCTGGAGCTTGTAAAGGAAGCGGAACATTGAAGACAACGGAAGGGACTGTGTCCGGCTTGACTTTCTTTTTTGTGGTTTTGCATGTGGGAAGTGAGGGCAGCCGCAGTGTTATAGCCTCTATTGCAAACGGTGCATTGAAAGGGTTTGGCATTGTCGTGTGTCTTCAGATGAATCTTGAGATGATCGCTACGAGAAAAAGCTGATTCGCAATGAGGACATCGATATTTTCTGTCACCCGTATGTAGTTTGATATGTCGATCCCGGCTCCTCTTGTGTTTAAACAATCTCTGGCAATAGTCACATTTAAACGGCATCTGGTCACTGTGAATCTGAAATGATACGATATTTACTCTTAAATACGTATTAAGGTACAAAATTACTGATCGATAAAACAAACTCTTTCCTTTTTAACTTAAAGTTATGCGTAATTTAGAAGGAGATAGCAAAGCCCATCTTCCTAACCATCTGCACTACTAATTGATTCAACGTGTAAAAAGCTAAATATCTGATTTTCCAGTCCTTCTCCGTCTTGTCACTTTAGAGAGCGTCGTTAGAAGAAGCGCTACTTTTGTATGACGTCCTTTACTAATTGACTATCTCTCAAGGGAAGTGAGGCTAATTCTGTAAAAGGCTTACACCTGTAGCATAAGTGGAAACGTGCACCCTCACACACGCTGCAATATTTTGTCACAGTGATTTTAATTGTGATTTACACCACTTTCTGTCCCACGATAATTAAATTTCGTTCTCCAACATATCCTCTAGGGCCAACATTAGTGTACTTCCGAAAAGTAATCGATAAAACAAACTATCCAAAGTTTTAGTTCCATTTGTGAACAACACCAGTCCGTCTTGCTCCAGACTACTTAATGCGTTGTTCGTTCGGGGAATAATTTCATTCGAACGAGAATCTCCAGAATACATATAAACAGGCTTGCGTCATCAGAACTTATAATTACAAATATAATTAAGACAATCAATTTTTGAAGATTAAAGGCGATAGGAGAGAACTGCTATCACCTAACTCTTCGATTTTCTTTTTTTTTTTTTTTAATTTTCTTTACTGGCTTCATAAATAAAAATTAGCTTTTTTGACCGCAACAAAAAAATTGCCTTTAGCATTATAATACGCGAAGAATTAAAATTTCGATAGTATTGGATTTAATTAGATATACAAGTTTGGCAACAGGTTAATATTATTCAGAAGGTCGACAGCGGGCCAGTGAACGGACAAAGACCAGAATAAGCTATACAACCCTATAATAAGTGGAAAACCAAACGTCATAAGTTGACAGAACGTGTCCTTACTCCACCCACTATGCACGGTAGGTTCTCACATTCTGATTCATAAAGTATTTTTTAACAGAACATTGGCAGAAGCCTTCACTACATCTAATGGATCTTCTAGGTTACGACCTCCCGATACTACTAGCTACCATTGAGACTATGGATTACCGTTGAGTGATAAAATACCTACCTGTTCATGTCTTTTCAGGTAGCTGAGACGAGGAAAGGCCTTGTCACAGAACTGGCAGGCGTAGGGCGTGTTCTCTGTCACCCCAATGGTGTAGGTGAGGTCGGTATCTGGATC
>WUQG02241188.1:0-20683 GCA_011317285.2 Androctonus mauritanicus | reverse complement strand
ATTATGACAATTATAGAATCCTAGTTCGAATTTTCATTTTTGGAATGGGGTAAATCTACAGAATTCATATTTTTTAAAATATATTTTATAACAAAAATAACGTAAATGTAAGAAAAAAACTGGTTCCAGTAGTAATTCAAATATAAATATACATAATTTTGATTTTTCCCCCCACTTACAAACACTGGGGACCCGTAATCTGTTAGTGGGTTAGAGACCTCGAGAGGTATAAACGTGTCTAATGTAATAATTTTTAATTTTGCAGAAATATTTTGAATATAAAGATATTACTGGTGAAATTTGGACAGAGTTAAATAAAACTTTCTCCAAATTTCAGTTTTAATCAGAGCTTATAAGTAGCAACAATAGTTTTTTTGCATTAGCGATTATCGTTTTCCCATTCTGTTACATGGATACGATGGTAAGTTGTGTTGTTATTGTTGTTTATCACGTGTTAACATTGATCTCTTTTTAGTCGCTAAACTGTTATATGAATAGTTAATGGTTGAGTCTGCAAAACTGTTAAATCACTAATGTGTTTAAATAACGATTTAACTGCTGTAATCTTACATCAAAACAAATGACCTTTAAAATTCGCTAGCGACTTAGAGAGTAGTCGTCTCAACCATTAGCGATTTTTGTAAATTCATAAAAATTCAAATAAAAAACAAATATCTTGGATTTTTCGTTTTAAAATATCATTAACAAGTAAATATGTTTGAGTTTAGAATTTTTTCCCGGTTTAGAATTATTAACAGGAAAAAAATTATTTTCTAATTCATTAATCAGTATATTTTCCTTATTTTTTTTCCCCCTATACTCCGTTTTTCGTCCATAATGGTTCAATTCTTTTATTTAAACAACTCATGAAATATTTTTTTTTCTAAATTCAAAACCATTAAAGCAGATCCATTTCCGTAAAAAAATATACTAAAATATCGTATATTAAAATGCTTTAAATATATTTTATTTTTCAAACTATTTTTTTTAATTATTATAAATAAATTAACGTTTGTATTGGTATTAGTTTAAAATAGTGAAAACTAATGGGAAAAAATTAAGAAAAACTGAATAAACTTTTATCTCGTGGCCTGCATTATTATATCTATCTGGTGCAGGTAACGAGATAATGGACTATAAAATAAAAGTAATTTTCCCCGGTAGTATCTAAATCAGTGCGCACCACCATCTTGAAAGTTCTCTGCTGTTTTGCGCGATAGCTGGATGTGTAAATCGTTAGCAGAAGAACGATGTGAATATAATACTGTACTGTATAATATCTGTTTTCTAATATACATTATCTCGAAAATTTAAACTACATAGCTCTCTGCTGCAGCTTTCGAAATGCGCATTAAAAAATTAAAAGATTGTTTCCCACTGATAGCTGATTAAAATTGCGAATCTGCGATTCCGATGTATTAAAATCAACTCGATGGTTAAAATTCATTACAAGCACTGTATCTCTGATTTCAAGACTTTACAATATGGCAGTGTAAACCGATTCAGATACATGGGATAAGCAGTTTTATTTCATCGCCTATTTTCTCTTCGACCGAACAGAAAAGCTGGTACGAGTTTAGAACAGCGAAGAGCAACAGGAATAGCACCGATCGAAAAATGTCATAAGCAGAATAAATTTTCTAAACGAAAGCTATTTCTTTCTAGTAGCACACGGGACGAAAATATAAACGATGAAATAAAAGTATTTGCCCGCACATACTATCTAAATCGATGCACGCCACCATCATAAAATTTGTGGATTTTTCATGCAATAACTAGATGCATCGCACACGACGAGAGATGTGTAAATTACAATCGCCACTCGCAAAAGGAAAAATGTGAGTATGGTATCATTCATTCTCTAATACAGTGATCTCAAACTCAAATTGCGTGCGGGCCGAATGCGTAATTCGAAAGGAAATGAAAACCCGAATATTTTTAAACAAAATTATAGTGAAAGAAAAATATTTTATTGATACAGTAATTACTGACACTACAGCGCAGGATGAGTACTGTACGCTTTAAAATTTTATATTGTTATTTTATTAACATTAAATTGTAATAATTTTCCGACTGTAACATGTATTTAAACAAATAGTTAAAACACATCTCTAGTTGCTGCACTTTACGAGATACACGTAACATAATTAAAGATTCACCTTACACTTACTGACGATTAAATTGCGAATCTGCATTTCCGTTGTGTTAAAAGTTCATTCGAAAAAAACTGTATACGTTAGAATTAAAGATTTGTCTCCATCGAATGATGATTAAAACAATTCCTTTGTATTAAAAAATTCATTCCATAAAATTATTTCGGCTCTCAAGACTTTTCAAGATGGCGATGCACAATTGTTTAAATACTACGTGCTAGAAAGTACTTTAATTTCATCGTCTCTTGTATCAAATAGAGATATGGTTCTTTTGGAAATTTTATTCAACCCACCATCATCTTTCGATCTGTGTTACTTTTATTTATTCTCGGTATTCTGAACTCTTACAGCAACAAATTTTATTCTTTTGAAAAGCTTATTGCCATTTTTCGATCGGTTCTATTCTTGTTGTATCCTGGCTATACTTTTACTTTTTATGTTATATATCTGAATATATGAAAGGGAAAATAAATTTTGTTTTGCTCGATTTTAGTTTACGAACAATACATCTCGTTTACATTAAGAAATAAAACACGAAATATAAGCAGTCTTGTATTTTGCATTTTCTTTGCAAATTCTCAAGTTGGATCAAAGATAAATATGCGAATGAAAGAAAAAAAAATAATAATTACTTTTCTTAAATGACCAATTTCTTTTTGATAAGACAGAGTATTGGATGCCAATTGTTCCTGAAGCGATGCAATAATCTTTTCTAAACTTCCTTCCTTACTTTCAACTACTTTATTCTTTTCTTTTCTTTCTTCTTTCTCTTTTTCCATTTAACTCTTAAGATTTCCGATCTTATTTCAAACGTCTGAATTTGCTTTTTCGAAAATGCCAACGTTCCAATACCGTTTCAAACTGAATTTAAAAAAAAAAAAATGGTGCGTGCGAACTGTTCTAAGCTCGCGTGCTATTATTCTTTTAAGCTAGCGATTATCGCCGAGAGATTAAAGAGTCGTCACTAATTTAAAAGATGGAAATTTTTATCTCCAATGAAATTTTGGTTAACATTTTCTTTCTTTCAACTACTTTATTCTTTTCTTTCTTCTTTCTCTTTTTTTTTTCTATTTATCTCTTAAGATTTCCGATCTTATTTCGAACGTCTGAATTTGCTTTTTCGAAAATGCCAATGTTTCAATATCGTTTCACAAACTGAATTAAAAAAAAAATAAAAAAAAAAAATGGTGCGCGCGAACTGTTTTAAGATCGCGTGCTATTCTTTTAACTTGCTAGCGATTATCGCCGAGATTTTAAAGATTCGTCGCTAATTTAAAAGATGGAGAGTTTTATCTCCAATGAAATTTTGGTTAACATTTTCTTTCTTTCAACTACTTTATTCTTTTTTTTTTCCATTTATCTCTTAAGATTTCCGATCTATTTCGAACGTCTGAATTTGCTTTTTCGAAAATCCCAATGTTCCAATATCGTTTCACAAACTGAATTAAAAAAAAAAAAAAAAATGGTGCGCGCGAACTGTTTTAAGATCGCGCGCTATTATTCTTTTAAGCTAGCGATTTTGTCGCCGAGAGATTAAACATTCGTCGCTAATTCAAAAGATGGAGATTTTTATCTCCAGTGAAATTTTGGTTAACATTTTGCTTTGATGGGAATTTTATGAGTTTTAGCAGACTTCCACCATAACTTAATTTTAGCATTTCATAATAAACAGCTGCAACAGCGTAGAAGTCGTAAAATTGTCTAAACTCCTACCAAGTTTTAAATCAATGTTTATAGTATTTAATAAAACCACTCGAAACGAGTAAATCGCAATACTGATTACGTTTTTTTTTCTTTCTCTAATTTAATTACAAACACCATTTGCTATTTCAGTTTTTGAAATTTTGCATTATTTCTAGACAGAATTTTAATTGTTACATCGATCCAAAATCATAGCGTTTACATGTGTATTTTGATGATATTCAACATGTTACTGAACAGAATGCTATCAAAGTAAAGATGTAATAACACATTCGAATGATAAATCACCATTTTTATGTAATCGTATATAAATATGTAATGTGCAAAATATGACGTCAGAATAGATTTAATGCAAAGATATAAAACTGGATGATAATTCGACTTGGCATAAATGCATGTGTATTGTAAATAGTGGAAAAATCGATTGTGAACACGCCATATGGAAACATATTAAGTAAACTTTTAAATTAAACGCGATGTAATTTAAAGAAAAAATAATTTTATTCAAGATTTAAAATAAACTCTGCAATCTACTTTAAAAAAAAAATGCTAAAAACGAAAAATTTAAGTGCAGATGTTGGCTATTTAAATTTTTCGTTTAAAGTTTTTTTTTTTATTATTATTGTAGTGCATATGTTAGAGCATCAGATTTATTTCATCATTTGTAACTATAAAACTTGTTTTATTCCAACATACATTATACATTGGTATGTCCATACAAACTATCCAATCATTTTTTTCTTTTTGTGTTTTTTTTTTAATAATTAAAACATTTAACACAGTATCTAACGATAAATTTTATATACATTCTCTTTCTCTTTCTCTGGTAGGACAAAATATTGGAAAAAATCGCTAATTATAGCGAATTCCACAAAATACATTTTCACCAAATGGTACGTAATCTATCGTATAAACATTCCTTGATATGATTCCTTCATCATTTTCGTGATATATAATTATTTATGCTCCTAGAGATATTGTTTTCTCTCTCTCTCCTTCTCTCTCTCTCATAAAAGTATACCTGTGCCTGTAGCAATATCAGATGCACATACATTTGTTTGATATTTGTAATCATGGGATATGATAGCGAATATAAATAACTGGAAATTTTTTTTTCTCGTTTGATAACTAATTAAAGCATGTGCATCCTACTGTGTTAGATTGTGAAAGAAAGACTATGTGAAAACAAACAATAATACCTGTAAATCATATGATTAGACAGTTAATAGAATTATTATAACTGTCTTTTAACTTGTCCTCTTATTCTTCTCAATAATTCTTCACTTTCAGGATTTCCTTTACTCATTTAAAGGATGATGGATAAAATGGGATAAATTCGGGAAGATTTAATATCGCAGATTTGCGTTTATCTACCCTTTTTTTGTGTGTATATAAATCATTGATACACTATTAACAGAGATCAGCAATCTCTGAGGCAGATTAACTTAACAGATGAATCACAATGGATTCATAAACATCTTCATTCCTGATGCAAGAAGTTCAAAACGTAGTGCAATACCAAATCATAACAATATTTATATTCTGTCTGTAAAAAGACAAATAAGAACGTTATAAAAAAAATCATATTTACTATTATAGATAATTTTGCATATCTAACCATATTTTCTACTAATTGAGGCCTATGTCGTCTAACAGTTCTGACGGCTCCGAATACGTCGACTTCATTATGTTCTACAACCTGTTCAATAGCGAAACTGGCGGCACAGTAAACACCGCATCTTGTTTTGCCATTTCTAAGGTAAATTTAATATAATTTAATAATGAATTAATAAGTATGGTTATGTTTTGTGAGAACTTACGTGGAAACTACTACTACAGGACCATAAGTCGTTCTTTGTCTCCATCTCTCTACCATATTCATTACTTCTACTATGGCATTAGTTGATGTTGGAACTTTATGACCGGGAGGCCAACATGTGATCTGAAATAGTTGGGTAGTTTTTGTATCTCCTTTTACTCCAGCCATTAATTCTGTTAGAGAAACAACCTGAAAAATGAGAAAATAAGTTATAAATAAATCCATAAAGGAAACTTTATAATATTTTTAAGTTTAAACCGAGAATAATCAAACAAAAAAAGATACATAAAATCGATATAGTTCTTTAGCGCTAAAATATACATATAAATTTTCTTTCGTAATTTTAGTAAGCGTGATATAGTGAAATTTGTCGTGAAAATCCAAATGTTTCTGCACTAATTATAAAATGCGATGTTTAATAAACTATAAAATATCGAATTTACCTGAAATAAATGAAGTAAGATCATAAAAATTTTATCAAATTTAAAAATTATTTTATTGAAAATACATATATATTTTTCAACACGATAACGCTAAATTTTGAAAATTGTAGAATATAATAATAAATATCGCATACTATTTGTAATGGTTAATAACTTTAAATTTCAAAATCAATAAGCTTAAATGATATATTTTAATTAATATATATAAATTATTATGTCTGTTGTTAGTCACGATTTTCATTTTCTATTAGTGCGCTTATTTTGAAACCGTAGTCTAAACAAAATTCATTATTCAAAGATTTTTTTTATAATGATGCTGTGGAAATCTTCCGAAAATATCTATCAATGGATAAAAATTATTCGAATAAACGCTTTTATATAATTAATATTTCTATTTTGTGTTTTTTTTTAAATTCAAAAAGATCATTTTATTTAAAAAAATATGCAAATAAAAATAATCTGTTCCATTTCAACAATCAAACTGAAATCTTTTTTGTTTACTTACCTTTTTGGTAACACGGTATATCCACGATTTAATATTTGAATAGTGATTAAACGAAACAACATCTATAGTAAAAACTGGGCCATATTTTTTTCTCTTTTCCCTTTCTCCGGGCCAAAAAACTGGATAGTTCTGCATTAAAAAAAATAGCATTTAAATGAATAAATTTCGTCAAATCAATTATAGTAAGCTAGATCTCGAAGCTTACGTTAGATGGAGGAGGATTTGCAAGTAAAACGATGCAACTACAATCGTGGTCATAAACTAGAGACCAAAAATCCGGAACTGTTCTCAATCCTGGCCATTCGGTTACAATAAATTCTCTAGCCCTTAAATAACCCTTTAAATAGAATAATGCAAATATTAGTCTTTCGACTTTAAAGTATTCAGTGAGAGCTTATATTCATAACATGGGATCAACTCGAACGCATAATATCGATCATGACAGGAAATATTTCATGGATATTTGCGAACGTTCATCCGCGAGGTATAGAAATTTGGCGTACTATAGTTCTAATTAAACGACTTTTTACATATTATACTAGAAACATTACTGCAAAAAGCACTGTACTATGTTGTTAATATGTTTTTCCTGATGATATTCGTATATTATTGAAGTGAGAGAGTAATATTTTCAATATATAAGAAGAAATAGTATTGACCGAAAGTTGATTACTTATTTATAGTGCTATGCAGTTATAAAAACGAACGTAATTAAAAATTAAAATACGTTATATTTGAAACGAACGTATTCAAAAATAACTTAACGTCATTCAAAAATTAAAATAATAATAAATCAAATTATAAATAAAATATTATTATTTTATTTAGTTTTTGAAATGCATTAAATTATGTATTAAATATATTAACGAATTCAATTTTTTTAAATTTTGAATATAAAATATTTAAACGTACATATTTTTAAATAAAAAAATGCAATGAGAGAGATCATTACTTTAAAATTAGAATTGCAAAAAGTGAGGAGGAGTGTGAAAGAGTGACGCTATTTAACGCATAATTTAAATTTCAGTTAATTTAAATAATTATCTAAAAATTGGATTTTGTATATTCGAGATTAAATAAAAATTCATTGGTGAAAATTGTAATCTTAAAAGCTGTTTTTATTGTTAATTAGTAATAGGTAAGAACTTCGGTAGTTATAAAGTTTAAATGTAAATAGAAAATAAATAGGTTAGTGTGCAATTACGACGAGAGATTTTCCAAAAATCTCTTCTTGAAAGAATCGTAAAGCGATCATAAAAGTTTATAGACAAACTTACATCAACAAAGACTGCATTGATGTAATCAGTTGTTTCATTACTTTGGAATGTGGTCAAATAAGGTCGGAAATTGTCGGCTAAAAAAAAAAAAATAAATAAATATTTAAAAAACTATTATATTATAACAATTCAAATTATTTTCGAATCATATTGTTATTATTATTCTGTTATACAAAACAATAGAATTGATTTCAGAAAAATAAAAAGGATGACGATAGTTACGATAATTATAAAACAAGAATTATTGAACGTTTTGGATTGTTACAACACTTCTTCAGGATATAAATTATATTTTACACAATAATAACAATTTTATGATTTGTTCTCTACAAAAAGCATTTAATATACAAAAAATTATATTTTACTATTCTACTTATTCCTTAATTTTTCTGTTTTATTTAAATTAATGAAAGTGAAAAACTCAACTATAAAAAGTAATAAATTTTAAAAATTTCTCTAATACATCATTACAATATATTTTAAAGACGAGTTTAAAAAGAAAAAAATAATAATAAGATAATTCCTAAATCGATTAATATAAATTATTTTTAAGCTAATTATGATAATATAATATTATACTCACGTGGTACCGTTGTTATGTCTCGATTTTTATCTCTGTTTTCTATCCTGTGTCCTCCTGCGCAATCCCCAATAGTAAACTTGGAAATTTTCTTAACAATTTTCTGAAGTTAGAATATTTTGAATTTAATTCATTCTAATATTTAAATAGAAGTCAGCATTTATATATAATTACATGAATCAAAAGAAATTTACATTATATTCTCTTTGATATTCGTTCTGCCTAGTTATTGGATTTTTTATAGATTTCTGCTTCATTCTCTGAGGCAATTCGCTTACAGGAAACCAAGTAATTCCATATTCGTGTGCTTCCATCAAAACTTCGTAAATAAATCTGTAATGATCCTGTGAATGGAAAAACAAACGATTACGAGATAATCGAAGTGGCTACTTGAGTCGGCTGAGGATACTCACCACGCTCTCCACCATTCCTTTACGTGCCTGTCTCAGTCTTTTGGTGTAGTTAAACACGTCGTACATCCCATCCTCTTCAGCTAATTCAAGATTGGCATCGATGCAAATATACGTGCCAGTTCTAGCACATCCGTCACTGAAAATCCGATTAACTTTATAAGAGATAAACCATTTAATAAAAGAAAACTCATAGTTAACAAACCTTACTTGCAATGTACCACGATAGGACCCATGGTGGTATATTGGTTCATGTATAGACGAACAATTCTTCGAAATTCTAGAAGGGTAGTTGTAAACGGACAAGTGTGAGAGGGCCAATTAGTGAAATGTAACTGATAGATCTCTCTTACTTCTTCTCCCTGTCAAAATAATCTATAACATCTGTAGTTTGAATAATAAAACCAAAATCTAAAAAAAAAAGGAAATTTGCTTTCATTTACCTTTTTTAATCTGAATTTTCTAGTCCAAAAACTGGCTGCCATGTCTTCTTTTATAAGATGGACTTCGATCTCTCCGTACTTTTCTGGATGGTCCATGTCCATTGGCCAATATTGCACACACATTACCTAAGGAGAATATTCTAAAATTTGAACGCATTTTACTTGAAATATATAATGTATTTAAATTACTTATAAGTTGAAATAATAAAATTTTAAAGTTGCATAAATAGTTGCAAAAGAAAGAAAATTTAAGATGATTAGCCGTTTTAATTAACAATAAAGCCTGAAATTAATATTCCTCAATCTGTTTTTTTTTTTACTGAAAAAAACTCACCTTTATAAAATCAAAAACTTTAGTTAACATAATAATAATATAAGTTTCCTTTTCCCAAACCATTCTCCAGAAATCTGCTGTAGTTTCATCACTGGGACCTAAAATATTTCATTTCGAAATTATTACAGAAAAAAGTAAAATAGAAAAAAAATATTATATAATTTAATAACGTTTACAACATTTACACGAAAAGAAAATATATTATACTATACTTGTTTAACAAATTAAAATATAAAATATTAATGCAAACACAAAAAATTCATATTTATTATCCGAAAGATCTTATTATAAAAATTGAAAGTTATTTTGAAAAAGTTTAAGTGAACAATTAGAAATCTAATATGTACAGTATATATATCTTACCTTGCGTCGCAATATATGCATTTGGTTTTAATATTCCCTACAAAACAAAAATAAAAATAAATGATAAAAGTGCGTTTTTAAAAATTTTTATCTTTTACTAGTTTTTACTTACATCTATATATGATGCGTTAATATAATCTGAATCTGGAATACCGGGTAAAGTTTCCAAAACTACACGATTATAATCATCTAAAATATTAATTAAAACATCAATTTAATTATCCTTCAATTGCTGTTAATTAGAGATTTATTCATTATCTAATAATGCAATTAATATTTTATGAAATGAGGAGATTATAATTATAATTTTTAGATAAAAGAAAAATTACAATATTTTATATTTTGCAAACAGTAATGTACACAGGAACGAAATTTTAAGGATGAATGAAAAAATAAATGACAAATTCGATAAATAATATAACTTAAATAACATGAAGTGTAAACGACTTTAAATTAAATATAAAGTAAGGACATACAATAGGTCTATTTGCTGTTATAAAAATATTACATCGAGTAAGTTTAAATATAGTTTATAACAAGTTGTGACAATTCATAGATCGTCTCTTTTTAAATTGTTCGACATCTATTAATGATTTTTCGATCCTTATCTTAACGGTAAAGTATGTGGATTCAAACTATTTCTTAAAAGGTTGTGCGATCTGATTAATTCCATTTATTGGGCTTAAAAAAATCAGAATTAATAAATCAGAACGAAAAGCTGTATCAACTAGTTTAACTACATAGAAACTCGTCAAACACAAGCTGCATTTTCTTGCCAGAAACGTGTCACCAACATTTAAAAGCATAAAAGAATGCCTGGACAAATGAGAGTCATACTGTCGCCATAATCTGTATCATCGCCAAACTCATGAACATTATATTAAAGACAAAACTATAGCCTTATTACTATTATTAGAATTTCTGACGTAGTTAGTGTATGTTTTTGAATAAATTTTATAATTCAGGATATTAAATGATACTGTAATCATAAATCATAATTCAAATATAGGATTTATATATTAAATTCTCTACTTGAATTATAGAACAGAATTATACAATAAATTACATTGTTCCGTTTGTTTATGATGTAATTACTACGCATTCTGACTTTTAAATGCCCCTATGACGATACACCTGATTCGTTAGCATAGCTTCTTGAGAGTTTTTTAAACATCAGATTCATTTCTTTGCGTATGCATGCTTAATTTTATCGATTAAACAATTTAAACATTCTTAAAATACAATAATCTCATTTATAATATCTGATCAACTAAAAGTTTATTTTTCAGAAATTCCGAAAATTATTTAAACGTAATTTTTAACTTCAAGAGAGATTTTTGTATACACTACAGACATTTGTCAATTTCTATAATGGCACATCTGGCCAGCAGTCACTTAACATAAAATGACCGATTTAAAATTGTTTAAATATCATTTTTATCATAGAAAAAAAATAATATTGATTACCATAGAAAAAAGAATAATATTGATTATCTTCAAAATCTATACCAAGAAGTATAATATATTTATTCTACTTTATAATTATCTAAAAATAAAAATGCATTTACTATAATCCTAATGCCAATTTTCAGAAAAAAAGAGATTATCTTTAATATTCTTTTAAAAATCGAAGTTTTTTCTCTCTATAATTTTTCGAAATTTTTATTCATTTTTCTTTTTATATGATTTTAATGATTTTTATCATAAAATACATCTATATACTATCTAAATTAACCTTATAAAAATAGATTTTTATCATTTTTTAACACATTAAAATATACTTTACTGCATTTGTAATATATCAATACACGAGTGATTGATAAAAGGGATATATTTCTTTTAAGAGAAACAGAAATTTTAAGAGATTAGTTAATAAAACATATTCTTAAAAAAATTAATAAGAATGCTAATATGATTATCAATTTTATTCAGATCCATGCATCTTGAACGAGAAAAAATCATTTAAGAAAATAATAATAAGGTGAAATGATATATAATATAATATATATATACTACTAATATGATGTCCCATACTATGGGACTTATACTACTCATATTCTCCTTAATAGATTCAAGTAAATCTAAAAAAAATAATTATATATAAATTAGTAAAGATCACAATAATATTTATAGAGAAAATTTAGGATCCAAAAATGTATTAGCTAGTTTTTAATATGCTACACAATTAGCATATTTATAATTGTTTATAATGCTTAACGATTAAGTAATTATATAACAATAATTCGCCTCTAAAACTGTGTAAAATATTTAAAAATATAAAATTACTTACATGGTAGAAGTTTCTTGTGAGTATTTTTGATTTCGTTTGCTTCTTTGCTTGCATGCCTGATGCTATGAGACTCTCCCTTAGTTGCAACCTATCAAAATTTAACTAATGAGAATACTAAACGTGAATAATATGAATTTGTTATAATTTAAAGCAGTAATATAATTATTATATTCCTTTAAATTATTATTATTTGTTTTATTAATTAAAAAAATATTAATAATAATTCTGTTAAAAAAATATAAACAATTCCATCATTAAGCAAAAATGTAATTTGCTTCCCGAAATAATATCTTTCCTGAAAAATTCATTTTGAGGCAACTAACAATTTTTATTTATGAACAAATGTTCATTTTTATCTTATTTTGAATGTTATTTTATTACTATTTGATATTATACAAATTTAAATATTTGCCACATTAGGAATCTCGTCAGTTGATTATATTCGCATAAGGTTCGTACGTATTTAATTGTTTTATGTATTAAAAATATACTTTTCGAGTGATGAAGTATATTATTATCTCTTTTTTTAAAGGTCAAAAATTATACGAATAAGTGGTTTTTTGCGGTTTTTCCTTAAAAATCCTGCATTTACAAACGCCAGTGTTTATGACCCATTCTACCAAAATAAATTGTAGAGAATAACCTATAGTTTCTTTGGAGGCAATGTTAAAATACTCTAGTCTATCTATAGCACTTACTATTTACTTACAACATTATTTTCCATTTCAACAACAGACACACTCCTAACACAAATAAAAGTTTCATTATTCTTTTCAGGTTTACAATATGTTTAATTTAAAACTTTTACTAGCGAATGTACCGCAGCTCAACTTAAATCCCGATTGTCATATTTATTTTATTTTTATTAATATTATTCTTTAGTAAAGAATATTTTTGAGACAATTATTCAGATGAAATGTATTCTATATTTAATTTTCTTTCTCAGAAAAGGAAATTGGAAGTTTTGTATAGTTTTCAAAAGAATAAAAATATTGAGCTTGACATATCGCATTTGAGATAAAATTCAGTAAATGTGTGAAAAGAATCTTAAGAAGAATCTTATTCAATCAGCTTTTCGATTATATCGAATATTTTTTTTTTTTTTATGTGAATCGTATGTTGGAGTCTTGTAAGTGTGCAAAACTTTTCTGAAGTTTTTATTTAGCATTTGAAAATTCACAAGATTGGGAAAAAAATGCTGAAAAAAATCCTATTTATCTCTTTATTCGTAGATTAAATTATAATTTCTTTAAACAATTTGAATAAAAATGCTTATTTTCATAAATTATTTATTATTTTTATAAATTTAAACAAACCGTTAGCTGTTCTAATTTATTACTTTAACGCACACGCTTTAGGTAATTTTTTAAGGATGTTTCTCCGGAATGATGTTATTAAAAATTAATTTAATAACATTTCTCTATAATCAAGTTATTCAGATGTAATAAACTGATAAAAAATTATAAAAATGATATAAAATATTATAATATACAATGGCTGTCAGAGAGGCAGGCAAGAGGGGCGGCTGCCCTGGGTCTCAAGATTTTAGGGGCCTCAATTTATAACTCAATATGTTAGAAAATATATATTTGTATGTTTTTATACTGTTCGAACTTCAGTGTTTGTGAAAATTTGAAGTTCTCTATCAATGTTTGCTTTTCTTGTACACTTACCAGTGTATAATCGCCACTTTTGTCTTTTTTGAAGGGTCTTAAAAATATTAATTTCCCTGAAAGTCCCTGATAATATATAAAACATTATGATGTTCAGAATATTATAATATCGTTTGATGGATTTTTTTTTAATAGTGTATATATTGGAATTTATAATTTTCTTATGATTAAAAAATTAATCATAAAAATTAGGCATAGTTCTAAATAAAACTATTTCAATTCTTGATAAAATAATGCTAATATTTTACAAAAATATTATGAGATAAAATCAATTCCGTAAACATGCAAACAGATTAAGTGCGTAAATTTTAAGTTATGTAAATAAATAAAGAGAAGTTATACGCCTTACTATATATAATTGTTAAAATATAATATAAAACAGATTTACTTTATTTTTCAAATATTAAAAATAAAACTACTTTAACAAAATAACTGAAATTATTCGTTTTTAAAAGTAAATTTATGAGAAATAATTTAATTGTGAGAACCATAATGTTTGCAAAATTATAATTTCGGGAAAAAAAATAATAATGACATTCTTTACGTTATTTTAATGTGTTTAGTAATGGAAAGAGTACCGAATTTCATTAAAATAACTAAAAGAACGCCCATTTTTTGGAAACAGTCATTTCCATTTTCTAGAGAAGCATTAAGACAAACATTTAAATGGATTATGAAATTATATATACATATATATAAATATATATTCATGAAAATAATTTTTGAATAAAAATAACATCAAAATATTTGTAAAATAATGTATTAAAATTGCTGCAAGTTATTTTTAATTAAAATTTTAAGATCATAAACAATATTTTCCTTTTAAAATTATTAAAAATTTAGTTTATATTTACCAATGAAAGAATGAATTTAGTTTTTCAAAAATGAATAGTATTTGTTTGGTAGACTAAGTCTATAGGAAAGAATTTATCAGGTTAATAATATATAAAATTTTTCATGACAAAATATTTGTATTACATAATACTTGAGTCATATACTGCATATACAGAATATAAGGACTATTTAAAGAAATATATTAAAATATCCGTCAAGTGTAAATTTCCTTTGTCTTACCGATTCGATTAAAGGCTATATAAAATTTATCATGCAGAAGTGATTAACGATAAAATATTAGCATCGAATAATAAAAATCGCCGTATTAATTGATTTTCTCCACATTAATGTCATGAAAGAAAATTATAATAGCAGAGGTGACCAAATTTCGTGTCACTAAAAGCCATATAGGAGAATCGCAAACACTTGAGAACCGTATCAGTTTTTTCGGGAAATCTTAACAATGGTTTGAAAAATTGTTTATTATATATTTCGCATGCATTTATTTCGTATAGATGTATACTACTTTTTACAATAAATGAACAAATTACAAATATATTATTTTTTAAATTAAATAGGTATTTATTTTATATTAACTATTGATTTTCATGATATGGGGCCACATTGAAGGTACTAAAGACCCGCATGTGGCTCTTGAACGGCAATTTGGCCATCGTGGTTATAAAGTCACGAAATATAATCAACCCGAATTATTATAACATGCTTATTAAATGAAACTAACAAATAAGTAAAACATTTCGAAAGGATTATGAGATGTGTTAATACTAGAAAGACATTTTTAAATAAGCTAATGTGCATCTTATGATTAATTGCAACTCGTATGATGCAATTAATTTTTTTGTATCTTAACTATTTATTCTATACTCATGATTGCTTTCCACTAGTAGAAATTTAACTGAGTTTTACACATACAGTGCAGTATTTGATTTAGAATTTGATAAAATATTCCAGTTAATAATTTAATTAATAATTAACTGGAATATTTTATCAAATTCTAAATCAAATACTGCAGTGCATGTAGAAACTCAGTTAAATTTCTACTAGAGGAAAGCAATCACGAGTATAGAATGAATAGTTAAGATACAAATGTGACTATTAATAATTAAAATAAAAAAAAAAACATTTTTTTCAACAATAGCTGAATGTTAATGTTTATATAAATTGCATCTGTCACTCGCTAAAAGCTTTAAACAAAAACTTCAAATAAAAATTTCAAGCTTTAAAAAAAAGCAAAATACAAAAAGTTAACAAAAGCAAAATACAAATTTTTGAACTTTAGAAACTACTTTTATGAAAAATTCTGTTAATATACTAATTTTAGTATATTTACAAAAAAATTATAAGAATAAAAACATGAAGGATAAAACTGCAAAAATTAGATTGTTTAAATTAACAGATTATATATAACAAAGAAAAAAATATTATTATAATATAAATCAGTACTCAATTTTGTGGTATAAATTACTAGAAAATTGTGTAAATATTGTGAAAAAAATGCAGAAAGAAGAATGCTATATAAAAATTATAAGAAAAATATTAAATCCGAGAAAATATTTAATATAAAAGAAAGCAATTATAGAAAAATTGTCGTAAAATATAAATACAATACAAAACAAAATATAGAATTATTATTTTTTAAATGTCTTTAAAAGATACAGTTTTTATTTTTTATTTGTAATGTTTTCGGTATTTTATTTTCGATTATTCTTACGACAATTTTACGTTTTTACAATAAAAACGAAAGAATATAAAAGATGACATCATTCCTAAAATAAACGTATTGTAGAAGTTGTACAGAAAAAGAATCATTACACGAAAATAAAAACACAATTATGTTATAAAATTAATCATTTCGCTCGAATAGTAAAGATAAATGCCTTCATTTTCTTCCACATGTTTCAACTTAACTGCTAAATCAAGTAATATATTAAGATTTGCCCATAAACTAATGATAAAAATCAAAGATGTTCATTTAACATCGAATAAATTTAATTTATATTAAAAATGACAAATTTTTAAAAAAGTAAATGTAATATTAATGATTACTTTTCGCAAACTTTTATCCGAAAATAAAGATAATTAACTCGAGCAGTCAAAATCTATTATTATAAAATGATGCATTCTTTTATTATATATTCTTTGAATTGTACTGATTTAACTCAGGAAAGAAATTCTGCCTGTACTGTGCATTTTATCAGTTGAAAAAAAAAATAAAAAATTATTATTTGAAGTGTAGAAAACAATCGTAAATGTATATACTTTTATTACTTTCTAAAACGTCGTGAGTTCGTCATAAATATATTTCGAGAAAGATGAAAATTCAATAACAAATTTCGGCATTTAATACGCAAATTTCGAATTGACGCACTTTGTATACTACGAATGATTAATGCCGCAAAAAATGTAAATAAAATAAAAAAAATTTGTTATTCTTACGAAAATTTTAGGAATTTTTATTTTGTGTAATAACAAAACTTGTGTCTTGCAAAATTGCGGTTTGTACACGAACTTTTAAAACTTTCAGTGTTATTACGTACTATAAAATGCTTAGACTGTTTGATTTCGCTATTCCCTGTTGTGTCTGTGAAGCGGCACCAACGCAAGGATTTTTTTTTTTTTTCTTTGTCGAACTAACACAAAAACTAACCTACTTTTACCGAGTTCCGTATTAAATTTCGAACTACAGAAAATGGCACTACTGGGCCTCTTTGCTGAAATGTTAGTAGAGAATAAGTATACAAGAATGATTTTCTTAAGTGCATTTTCTATCAGCGATGGACATTATTATATTAACTCTACTAAATTTCCTTCTCGGTTTTAAAACTCGAGTAAATAAAAACACAAGGATGCATTATAGAAATTTAATATTGTTAAAAGAGTTTTCCGATTTCCTTTTAATAAATCAATAAAGTAATAGACTTATGTTGTCGGTAGCCTGAATTCCGAAAACCCTATCAGAAACGGATTATTTTAATTGATTCGTGTACGTTTTTATAGAAATTTTAAATGCGATTTATAGTTTTATATAAAAGTAATTTAATCGATTTAAAATCCATCGATTATAATAAATGTTCAGATGAATTTAAAAAATCTTTTCTAATGAGACTTTTTTGTTAGGGCTTGAAATAGATCTCTCCCCTTTTGGCAAAGAACAATGTTTTCGCTTTCTAAGATCTTTTGTATAACAATATAAACTTGACTTCTTATGACAAATTGTTTTTTTTTTTTTTCGGTAATTAAAAATCGAAAACTCCTATAGTTTAATAGCGTGTCTTATTATATCGAATAAATAAATTAATCGAAACAGAAAATTTCTTTATAAAAAAAAGAAATATATGTAGATATATCTTACGATTATGGCCAAATTATAACATTCAATATTTTCTGAAAAAATTTCGTGTTTACATAGATTCGATTTAGGAATCTTTTAGATTTTCGAAAGAATTTATTGGTGAGGGAAGCAATGTGGAAATGTTATTTTCGGTTCTACTTTACCATCTTCTAATATATTTACTTAAGTTTTTTTTTTGTCGTCGGAACTCTATATGTATGTATATCGATAGAAATCGTATCGTTTCAAAGAATTTACAATCTGAAGTGTGTTTGGAAAGGAATTCCGAGAAATTTGCGGACGATAATTTTCGAGTTGTTTAAAAGCAAACGACACGAGTGTATTAGCAGTCATTGAAACTAGCTGGCTACATTCGTTTAGTAGAAAGGATTGGCTCTATGCCCGAAAGCTAATTTAGTGGATGTTGGATATATATATGTTTTTTTTCTCACTGTTACAGACCACATATTGAGATTATTTTCAATCGACACGATGTATTAAACATCAACTAAACATTAAATTCAATATTTATAAGTGTACTTTCTTTTATAGTTTTGTAAAATAAAACTGTTCCACTCTACATCTTCGTGTTTAAAATACACGCACAAATATATACATATTCTGTATATACTTACACAGAACATGTACTGTACTTATATATGTTATATGTATATGCAACTTCAATACAAATAAGTCTCTTATCTGTATCGAAGAAACGATTAAGTCCTACAGAACAATTTTATTCAGCATTTTCAGGTTTAAAAACAATTATTTTTAAATTTCATAAATGTATCTGATTATAAATATTGTTTTGATAAAAAGATTTGTTTTAAGAAATCTAATAAAATAAATAAAATCAGAATGAAAGAATAAAGACTGTATAAATAATGAATTTTCTATCTGAAGTATAGAAACTATCTTAATAAATAATATCTTTATTGTCATAATAAACGAGTATGATGATAACTTATCATAAATTCTTATGTATTTTATATTTTTCTAATAATTATAATGATAACAACAACAACAATAAATATTTACTTAATACTTACAAACCAGATTTAATATTTAAAATAAATTTTAATGTATTAGAATTTAGATAATAAATTCGAATACATTAAAATGTGATGATTAAGTTGAATTAATATAATATGATTAACTGTTATGAGAATATTACATTATATGGATAATTACTTGAAGCAGTTTCATTTTATATGAAAATTTCTACACAATCTATAAATAGGAGGGTTTAAGAATTGTATAGTGTTTAAGTGTAACTCTAATGAAAACAATAAGTTTAAGTCACAGCAACTGTTTATTGTGGTTAAGATTTTATGTGACAAAAAAAGGCGAACTTGATAAGAAAATCATTTAATTAAGTAAAAAAAATTCGAAGAATTTAAAATAGGTTGCAATTTTGTTGATGATACGTTTAAATATTTTTAATTAAGTGTAAACGAGTTAAGACATTATGTATATGCATCGAATTTATGAATAATTACGTGTACTGTATTTAAATATTTGAATTTGAATTATGTAAAATTTAAAACCGTAAAATATTTCGATGATACGTAACTAATTTAGATTTTTAACCTACTAATTTCATTATCGAACTGTAAATTATTTATACGAGAATTACAAGCAACAGCCTTTCGAAAGCCAAACGTAAAAATATTTAACGAATGAAAAGAAGAAACAAAAACAAATCAATAATAAAAACAGAAGCCGTTATGTCTATTACAGATTAAAAGTGATGATATCATTTATATTTCGAAAAAATACAGAAGCCATAATACCCACTTTTTAAGTGTTTCTTTAAATTTTGGCAATTCTTCAAACGATTTCTCTGAATAGTATACGTCAAAAGACGTCACGTCTCCATGGTAATGCACGCGATTAATCACGTGTTAGCAGCCCGTTAATGAATAGCAGACGATAACAGACATTTACTCGTTTCAATTTTTTTTTTTAATATTTTTTTTACGATCTTATCACTGGTCTCCGAATTATTAAATTAATATTTAATAAATTACGTAAATTAAAAATCCAAAGCAATCGGAATGATTAATTATTAAAATCAATTTCGTGTAATTCGTTAATCAGATTGATTTTTTATTACGTTTTTATATAAAAAAAAAAATTAATATAGAAATATAAAATGTATAATTTAATCTTTTCATAACTTAAGAATTATTTATTATATTATACAGTATAGCATTATTATCGAAATAAATTAATAAATTTAATTAAGTTAAAATTTATTAATTTATTTCGATAATAATATTATAGGCTACTGTATAAGATTCTTAGTTATGAAAAGATTAAATTTTTCATAACTTTTTTACTTTAAAATTTCTGCTTAAATTTCAAATTTTAAATACAGTTAGCTCTTGTATAAAGCGGATGTTACATTTCATAGAAATCTAACATCAGCGTTATACGAGGACTAACTGTAAGTCTATCTTCTGCTATGTGAGTCTATCATCTGCTATATGAATCTATCAAC
>WUQG02241077.1:0-20685 GCA_011317285.2 Androctonus mauritanicus | reverse complement strand
GAGATTTGTATGCAGATAAAAATGTATATCATAATTATTGCAGCTATTAAATACAAGCGAATTAATGTGCATAAAATAAAGAAAAATATTAAAAAAAATAAATATATATATATATATGTATTTATACTGTGTATTTAATAATTTTTATAAATGGTTTCTGCTAACCAGCATTTTTATTTTGTGCATAACTCCGGATCGATATCTTCGATTTACTTTGTTAAGGAAGCTAATGAATCGCCTTAAGGAGAACCAAATAAATTTAATAAGAAATTTAATAGACGATGTCACTTATAGATTTTTAGGATATTCGAGAATCACCCGAAACCAAAATCTATTTTCATGATAACATTTTAGATACATTATGTATTTAGAGAGAGAGAGAGAGAAAATTGAAGATTTTCTCATTTTTAAAGTCCAGGTTTCAAGCGTGTCGAAAAGAGTGTACAATATATATATAAGGTAATTCGGGGGAAGATGGCACAGTTAACAATAACTTTATTTATCATGAACATGTGGAGTGGAAAAAAAAAATATGTAAATTATTTATAAATCTCGCTTATTTAGTTATTAGCTGGAAAAATTTTTTAAAAAATGCTTTTTTTGAAGGTGTAAAGGTAAAAAGGGCAATTAAATTAAATGAAACAAAACTGACATCTTTCCCCACCATTTGGGGAATTTGTCAGTTACCGTGGGGAAGATGACACCACACATGAGATTTACAAGAGCAGAGATAAACAATAAAACACTCGACACAAAAATCCTGATATTCAACATGGTCGCCGTCACTACTGCCTATCACAATATCCTGAATTGAAGAGAATGATGACGAACTCAGTTTTCTTTTTCTCAAAACTCAATCTTCTCCCACTCTTGTCTTCCCTAGAGTTACCTTAATATTCCTGTTTTATTTTATTGCACGATTATCATTTAAAGAACACAAACTGACTAAAATACAAGTTTTATACTGGCAGAAAAAATTTATCAGCCACGAATGAAAGATATTCAAGAAAAATCTATATATATATATATACACATTAAAAGAGATATTGGCGCAGTAATAAATACTGCGCTATATTTGATCACCCTTAATCCTTTTAGCTTAGAAACGATGAAAGAATGATAGTCCTATGGTGATAATATATCTGTATTGATAAATCGCACGGATTTTCTCGATATTCGCTTAGAACATTTTATCCAAACTCTCTCATTTCTGTCATCCTCATAATGTGTGTAAATGGAAGTATTTCTCTATAAATACCTCACGATATATTATCAACAATAAAATCCATCGTTCCAATTAATTTTATAACTCGCCACACACACACACACACACACACACACACAAACATACTAAAATTTGTTGGGCCGAAATCGTGATTTTTGTTTATAACCTCTTCAACAAGGAACCATTACCACGAAAACTACTCGTACATTTTACGTCAAAATCTCGATAAAAGACTTGACAAAGTGTACTTTCTCTCATCTTTCTTAAGTAGTAGTAGTTCTTATAAAAATTTAATGCATACAAGAAAGAACCGTCACCAGTTTTCTTTAAACAAAAACCAACTCGATTTTATAAATTTTAAAGTTAATAATTCCGTATAATTAACGATTATATTCTAAATTATAAACATAAGTTACTCGACTAACTTCAAAATTATCGATTTAGAGAGAGAGAGAGAGAGAGAATGATAGATATTTAAATTTAATTTCTCTTAATTTAATCCAGGAATTTAACAGGCAAATTTTCAATATTATATAGTATTAATTCGTAAAATTATCGATCTTTACTTAGCATTCTACGTATAATTATCATCATATGTGACCATTAATAACATTATCTGTAAAATATCTTTCGTTATAAATTTTAGGTGGTGGAATCCATCAAAACTTCTGAAAATTAGAAACACAAGTAGAAATTTTTCGAGAGATTGAAAATTTAATTAAGGAAAAATATATTTTTTTTCTTACTCGATAACGTTCAATTATTGTGTTAACTAATTACTTTTTATGATAAATAATCTAAAAATTAATTAATTCGATTTTTTTTAACGCGATCTATAAGATATACGAGTCGCTATAAATATGGTGTTCGAATATTTCAGCATAAGAATTAGCATATATATGCTAATGATACTGTTTAGAAAAACTGGAGAATGTAAGTTGTATTTCGAACGTTTTATTGTATGGAAGCAGATGTTTTCATCGAATGAAACAGAAACGAAAAATCCCTTGTTTTGCACTTACATGTATTTTTGTGTTAGCATACCGCACACTGTTCTGCAGAGAGCAGTAAATATTTATATGTGCAGCAAGAGTGTCATACATTTGTAAGTGGAAGTCATAAAATTGAAAGCTAAACAGATCAAATGTTTCTTTTCGCCGGTTACGATATGGAAACCGACTTTACACGTCTTAATATATATCAAGATCTTGATGCTAGATATTTCTCTCTCTCTTCTGAAGACTTACTTTTGACTTCTTTTAAACTTTGTTAACATTCTACACGCGATAAGATGCTAAGAATAGAACCTATGAGATTTAAACTTAGAAAATTTAAAATGTTTATCGTAAAAAATTTATACTTTACTTCTTTTTTTCTTGGACAAAATTAACGTTTTTTTCGATTTTTTTTCTTCCCCAACTTATTATTTTACATTTAAGTTTAAAAATAATTTAAAAAAAAAAAAAATTGTGTCTGCAGTTGCGAAAACCTTAAACCAAATTTTTGTTGTCTGTCGAAATTTGCGGATGTAGAAACGACTTTATACGATAACAGTTTGTACAAAAGTAACACGTTAATCTTACAAGTATAAAAAAAAAATCGAAAATTTCGTTGTTGGTTAAAATATCAAAGAGAAACGCATTCACAACTACTGTAAGTATGGACTAACAAATCGTGTTTAACTTTAAAGAGGAAAATGGCGTAGAGAAAATGTATATCCAATGCAGAATTTCAATTGGTATGTGTGTGTGTGTCTGTGTGTGTGTGTATGTGTATGTGACAAAGAAGGAAAGAGTGCCAAAATTGAAAGTTTTTAAAAGAAAACGAACGTGATTCGTGAATAGAATAAATACATTTGTTTACAGTCAATTTTCCTTCCTGGATTTTATTTTATTGCTAAAAGACGCATAAAACATATCAATATATCTTATTCTAAACTTACATATTTTTGTAGTTGAGTGAGACAACCCAAATATATTTTTTTTTCGTGTTGATGTTTCTCTGATCCGCGATGTTTACTCTTAAAAAAAAAAGTATATTTTCTGTAATTTCCTTCGCAATATATTAATATTTGATTAGGTACTTTACGAAAAATTAAGAAGAGAATCGCGAAAACTTTGTTAAAACATAGAAATTTAAATAATTTAATTATTTTCCGAGTACTTTACTTTAATTCTAATCTCGTTTTCTAAGAATAATAATAATAATTCTTGAAAGCTTCGAAAAATATATTTTATCGATGTCGAAATTTTTATTTATTTATTTTTCTGCTTTTAAAGTGGATTAAAAATGTAAGATAAAATTTTTTAAATCAAAAATATATATATATATATAATACATTTATAGTAATATAAAGAATTAAATATTTTATGGACAGGAAAATCTACAAAGTGTAGTAGCACTTAAATAGTGTTAGAGAAACGTTAACGGTTAAGAGAAACTTCGGAAAAATTGTACGATTGATAAAAAAATAATAATAAAAATAATTAAATTAGAATATATTTATATATAAAAAAATCAGGTAGAATTATAAAAATTTAAAAAAAAAAGAAAAAAAAACAGATTATCAACTGATGATATATAAAGATGCGAGAGAGCAGTAAGAGAATTAGAGAAAAAATCTGTATAGTTGGTGAAAAAATTTTTTTATCTGATAAAAAATAAATAAAAACAATTATTATAAATATCAGATAGATCAAAAAAAATAATTTTATTCTTTTATAAATTAAAATTTGAAGAAAAATAAAGCGAAATAAATAATTTTCTTACAGAGAGAAATATCTCGCTTTGTTTCTGTTAACAAAGTAAATTTTTTTATTAAAAACTTTCCAACGAAGAACATTTTCGAATAAAAAAAAAAACAGATTTCTTACTTACGATTCTGTTGTTTCTAATCATTTATAAAGATGGAAATTTTCGATGTAATATAGATTGACAAGATAGTCGAGTCGAGTCTTCTACTTCTGTGATCACTGATAAGGTTAAGTCCTGTTTTATTCTATTCATCGTTTGAACCTATTGATGCCATTCTGTCATCCATAACTAAACTATAATATCGTTATTACTAATCACAGAAAACATAAAATTTTGATATTTTTACTCGCACTTTTTCTGTAACGTTTCTTCGATTGAGCGTATAATTACGATAAAGAAAATTTTTACTGTTTTTCTACCGTTAACGGGCTTTATATAGATAAATATAAATTAATTTTCAGTGAACATTCTGTATTAATTTTTCCTCCATCTTGTATATTCGATAAATCATCGATAAATAATTCTAGAAGAGAGAGAGAGACTTTTCTTCTGTTATTGGCACGATTTGTAAAGGAGGTTCGATAATATCATAAACCCATAAATTTCCAATTTGTGATTTTTTTTTCGGTCGGAATATATTCAGCAATAAGTGTGATTTAACACAGAGTTTGTAGTTCGATAGATAACTCTTTTGATTCATCGCTGACCGAGTCAGGAAAACCTGGAAATATTTTATAACTGCCTAAAGCGCTTCTCTTCCTCCCTATAAAATTTAGTTTTCTTAAGTTTAGATTCTTGTTTCCGTTTTTTTTTCCTTCTTCTTCTTCTTCCTCTAGTGCGTTTCCTATGGCAGATATCCCGAAGATTCGAGACGAAATCATTCAACGGTGTAAAAAAAAAAACAGAAATCGGATAGAAAGCAAATTTTGCAATCCAATCTTAGTTTCAGAAAGTGCAGGCCGTTCTGTAGAAGCAAACCGAATCTGTCTTCAGTTCGTAAAGTTATATTTACACAACTATACAGCCCGAAGAAACAGGTAATTTTCGATTATGACAGAAAAGTAAAGTGTAAATGCATATATTTTCATTTTTTTCTCTACCAATCTACATGTTCATTTTGTGTCCTTTTTTTTGTTCTCAGTGACTTTAAACAACGTTAAACAAGTTTTTTTTATGGGAATTTCATTATATTTACTTTTAATAATAATTCATAACCAGTTAAATCCACTTTAAACAAGCTACTTTCCGAAATTTTCGGTTTGGAAATTTAACCTTAATACACACCAAGTAATGGTCTTTAGATTAATGAGGCATGGATTAGGTTGCAAAGTAAATAATTTCGATTCATTTATTTTCTTGAATTACGTTGCATTCAATATATAAGATTTCGTCATAATAGTTATTATGCAAATTATTTACATAGGAAAGAGAAAAAAATCTGTAAATTTGCACAAGCGCAAGGACAACAACAAACAACAGATGTCGGTTGGATCACTGGATGTGTTTATACTTTTTAAAATTTTTTGTTTCTCCTTTATTTTATATATAATCTTTCTTGACTTTATTGTGGAAATTTATACGCTTTGTTGCTTCCTAACTAAGAATTTTTTTTAATATTATTTATCAGAAATAATATAAGAAATCGCATTTATCATCACTGTTTGCCAACGTTCCTTTATAAAGATTAGCGGTTTATCAAAACATGTTTTTATAATTTTATCAAACGTTATACATTTTTTATAATATTAATTATTATTTTTTGTTATGTTTAACAGCAATTTTTGTTTCTGTCAACCAGATTTTCGCTCGAACAGAGCGATAAACAAGCAAAGAGCATTTTAAAACGTCGATAAATGCGCTCGTTATTATATAGGTGCGTTATGAAAATTTGCATTTAATTAATTAATTCGTAATCCATCGATTAAACGATAGAACACACAGAATTATTACTTAATTATTAATGCATACAGGTATGGAGTTACCAACGTGACAAGTCGTTTTTGTTCTACGTGTAATCCAGTCTAAAATACAGAATTTTTTATACGTGTTATATGCAGGTTGGGAAGTTTACACGATTTAGATTATTTTCGCGAATTAAATCATACTGTCCAATAGGTAAATTAAAACTAATACACCAAAATATTCGCATTTAATAAATTAATCCCAAAACGTACACCAAATGCACATTAAATAGATTAACGTTGTTATCAAACACATAGCTTAAAGTCGATTTAAAGCCATTTAAATATTGTGACGTATTTCTTGAAAATATATATATATATGTATACGGAAAAGCGAAATTAACTTATCAAGATGTCAAGCGAGACATCTTTAAAAGAAATAGAAAAAAAAAAAAATAAAATAAAGAGAGGTGGAAAAAAAATCGATCGATATGCTTTACTTGTGTAGTGAATATATAATTTCCATTGGAGAATCTGAGTGACAACAGAGACAGACTTTGTCATCAGATACATATGTCAGTGTCAAGGGATGTTACTGCTTGGAAACATTCCCTTCATTGTTATTATACATTCTGCGATGATAGATCGACTGCGACAGATATCTGTCAACTCGAGCAGTATTCCCACCTCTATTGCACTTTTTAAATACTCTAACATCATTTTTTTTAAGGATTAATCTCCCAGCAATAATCTAAAATAATGCATCGGCCATTTTTATTTTTATTTTTTTTTCGATGTTTGTTCTGTATCTTTACAAAGATTTGGAATTTCTATCGAAATGGAAATCTGTTCCTTCTCTCTCTCTCCCTCTCTAGATTTACTCTTTTCTATGGATTGAAACTAAAATAGTTTCAATCGATATATTTTCTATCCCGATTCAGAGCTTTGACTTTCTAGATTCGGATGCGTATTACACGAATCTCTTAGAATAAAATATCGTATATAACTTACATATATATATATATATTTATTTATTCTTAAAATATGAGAGAAAAAGACATTTTTCAATTATATTTCTCTAAAGAACGAAAAAAAAAAGAATTTTTCTATTATTTTTAAACGTCACTTTCGATGACTCTGTACGATTTCTGCCATAAATTGTTTCACTTCATTTCGCATTCTAACTGCTGAATTTAATGCGATTGAATTATTTTCACTGTAAAGAATGATTGTAGATATAATAAACGATATATTTCTTACGACTGTATAAATTTGTTGAAGCTGTAATTGTACAAATAAATCATATCATCAGTAAGATAACTGCGAGAATCCCGAGAGCATTCGTAACTTAAAACTAGCATTTTATAATTCTGGACGTGTTTAAAGATACGCTATATAAATTTACCAAAAAAAAATCGATTTAAAAAAAAGATAAACGAGCCTTCTCGATAAAATTCATCCAAATTTGGAATTTATGAAAGTTCTTCTTTTATATATATATATATATACGTATACGTTGCTGAAGAAATTAGGATAAAGTGTATTGCTGGAAAGACTAATCTTTCAATTTATAATGTAACTTAATTGATCTCATTTCGCGAGTAGTAGTAGTAAGGGGAAGAGTTAGCCATAACTAATTTTATTCGAAAGAGCTAGAACTAAAAGCTTGAACTGCATGTATATGGTTTATGGTTCCAGCTATAATCTCATAACCGAATGTCTGTTGTATCTCAAATGGTTATTTTGCTGTTATAAAGTTTCAGTTAACTGCAAGAAAGTGGGATAATATTCTGGTATGTAAATTAACGCTATCTCTTCTCTCTCTCTCTCTACCAGAGAAAGACGTAAAGCATGAAATGCTTTTATTTTAATAAAGCAATTTCTGATTGCTAGCTAAAATTAAAGGAAAAATTTACGAGATTTTATTATTTTTGGTCAAGATTGTCTTCTCCATTTTTGCTTACATCCGCTATAGGCGTCGAAGGAAAGTATCGCACTTGAATTTTTATAGAGAGGAGAAGAAATATGCTATATATATATGTATAAAATGGTTGAACTATCACGTAGATAATGTAAAAAATAAAAAAAAAGCGAGGTACATTTGCCGAAAAGATATTCAAAAAATCGACAATGAAACGTGAATAATGTTCAATATAAAAATTTCGATATAAGTTATAAAAAAAAAAAAAAAAAACTATTTCTCGAATAAAAAAGAGATTATTATCGGAAAAGAGTTAGACTATATTGAAATCGGAAGTGGAAATAACAAAGTAGAAAATCGCATTGGAAATGACAGAAGTTAAAGAAGTTAAAAAAAAAAAAAGAGAGAGAGAGTTTCGGGAGTAACATTTGTATAAATTTAACAGAGATATTGTCCCATGAAGAGAACAAAAGTAACCATTTGGCCAATATTTACGACGGTACTTGGAAGAGATCAACTTTTGTCCGGAAATTCCAAACGGACTTTGACCGCTGGAATAACTTCTCACTAATCCAATAGTGGGATGTGTGTTCTTAATCTTTTGCTATTCCCCCCTCCCCACCCCCCGGTTTTCTATGTTAGCCAGCAACCCCCGGTGAATCTTATTGCATGGCTGAACTGGAAACTCGTTCTCATCCAACCATCCTACTTCACTTCTATGACTGATTCGATGGAATTAGTGATGTGACTCTTGCTTCTGCTCGGAAACCAAATTTACTGCTTCCACTATGCACAGTAATGCAATTAACCGTACGTTTAGAAAAAAATAATAAAAAATATATATATATATGCCATGGATTTAGTTACGGCCCAATGAATACCAAGGTAAAAAAAAAAAAAAAAAAATTAAAAGATTTCTTATCAGCTAAACTGTTATCTAGAAAACAGGCGATTTGTTTTCCACATTGATTTTTGATTTAATTGCTATATTTGTTATCCAATTACCAGCAAAGATTAAAACCTTATGCACTAGTGGATATTTTTACGCGTGTTTATCTTTACATTCTTTTTTTTACATATGTTTTACGCTCTTACAGATTCCGCATCATCTTCGCCATCCTGTCAGAAAATCAGTTTGCAAACAGAACTCGATCCACACTCGAATTCGGACGCATTTCCTTAAGGTTTGTAGCGAATAGCATCATCTATTATTGAATAGTCCTCCGAATAATCGTATATTGGTTTGAATGTTTGTCCAACAATACAAATCGAATCTATCAGACAGATGGACATATTGGGAGACCCGTAGAGAACATAAGACTAAGCTATATAACATAAAGTGCAACAAATTTGATGGATAACATTATCGATCATCGATCTTTATTTTATTTTTTTTTTTACTAAACGTTTAGACAAACCGTTTAAATTATTATTATTATTATTTTTTCTTCTCAGAAGAGCATTAAAAAATTAAAATAGCTGTACACGATACGCGTAACGTTTTATCATATAAACAATTTAAAATTAAACTTTTACCTTAAGAATGAAGAGAAAGTTATCCTCTCTCGTGATCAAACTGTCTCTCTCGTTCTCTCGTGAGAGCGCAAAATATATATCTTTAAGCTTTACGCATGGGACATTGACCTCGCTTCACTGTCAAAACTAGAAGATAGTGGGTTAAGATTTTCGCTCCCAAGTACAACATTGGTGTTATCTTTAGCATTTTCGGCGACCTTCTGTTCAATCTGATTATCATTTTGGAAAATTTCCAAGACTAAAACCATTGAAAGGCACGGAAATCGGTTAACGTCTTCTACCCCATCGATAGATTTCGAAAAGGAAGGAAGGGAGGATGAAAACAAAAAAAAAAAACACACAACTGGAATCTGTACCTCATAAACCAATATGGTGCTCGATAGAGCATAAGATTGAAATAAGACACCATATGGCACCGACTGGAAAAGCGTCCGGAAACTATTGATAGTTGTTAAAGACAATATATATATATATATATAAACTCTCAAGAGAATTTACTTAATACTCCAGAAAATGCCTCTTTCTCCACTCTCTTTTGCATATTTGCATTTTTATCATCACTTTTTTTTTTTTAATTAGAGAGTAGGCAGACAATTTTTTTTGTTAATATGCACCGTTTCTCTTATTGATCACTCGCTTTTCTTAGCTCAAACAATAAAAATAAAAAAAATTAATAATAATAATAATAATAACAATAATCATAATAACAGCTAATCAAATTTAAAAGAAAATTATATTAGCTACTCGTATTTTTTTTTTGTGGAGTTCGACTAGAAAAAAAGTAAAAATTTACTTTTATAACCGAAAATTTCCGAAAGATTAATTGCCGGAATTTAGCGTATAAATGATGAAGAAACTAGAAACAATTTGCAATTATATATATACGTATATAAAGACGTTAAAAAAAATCAATTGAATAATAATAATATACTATATTTATATATATAGATATATAGATAGATCTATTGTTTTTTTTTTTTCTTTGGAAAATTGATCTCATTTTTTCCCTTCAGGGACTAAATTTAGACAGTGATTGATGATTGCCACTAAATTTATGCATTCTATTCGCCAACAGAAGCCTCTGTATATTTCTTACACACTCACTGTAAACCTATTCAATCGAATTACAGTTCAAAGTTAGGTGTTTTTTTTTTATGGTTCCTTTAGTTTTTTGGGAAAAGTTTTAATCTCGGAAAAAAAATTTATATATATATATATATCTATTGAATTTCAAATGTAGAACTGTGATTTAATATTTATCAATTGTACTAATTCCGAGATTTCTTCCGGAGGATTTTTCTATTTGCGTCTAACGACGATGTGTGTGTGTGTATATAGATGATGAATGGGTAGAACGAAAGTTGGAAAGGATATTTTTACGTCGGGAATGAATGAAGCGTAACAGAGGAAAAAAAAAATATTTGATAAGTAAGTAATGATGGAGAAATAGTTGGGACGAGAAGTAACGTAAAGCGGCGTTGTGACGTATGGGAAAGCGAAAAACAGCTAGCTAATGACGTAACGGGACCACGTGATGATGCAGTAGGAATGGTCGATAACGAGACCGGAAGCGGCCACACTGCGCCACCGCCGAAAAGAGGGCGCAGCGGCAGAGAGCACCACACGTCACGTCAATCCCGTGATGACGTGCGAGAGAGTGGAGGCGCCGTTGACACAGGGCTATGGATGCCATGTCGTTTTAACAGAAGGGATGCGGAGAGTGTGGATACCATGCCGGAAAGGTAGCGGCTTGTGAGAGTTCTGAATACAAGCATGCAACAACTGCTGAACGTAAACGGCTATGTTGTGTCCCGGTGATGACTTCCCGCCCCGTGCGGGTGATGTGTATGTGTGAGTGCAGTGTCTAACAATTGTGTGAGTATGGCGCTTGAGAGAAAGCGTTCGAGTCGTAGACAAGCCGGTAGGCAGAGAAAAAGGCCAAACGAAAACAGATGTAAGACGTGCTGCCGTAAATTTACGGCTTTTATGTTCTCTCACGTAGGTCTATGCGCTCTAGTCATAGCGTATAGCATCATGGGTGCATTCGCTTTCCGTGCACTGGAAAAACCTCACGAAGAGAAAAAGGATAACGAAGTAAGGCAGATGAGAGACGAAACGGTGAAAAAGCTGTGGGACATCACACTCGAGCTCAATGTCCTTTACAAGGAGAACTGGACGAAATTAGTCACACACGAAATTCGCACCTTCCAAACGAAACTGGTCAGAGAGATTAAGAAAGGGTACGACGGTAACGAAGCAGAAGCAACCGCACAGTGGTCTTTCTCCGGAGCGTTTCTTTACTCGCTGACTGTTATCACGACCATTGGTGAGTAGCAAAACCCCACTAACTAGCCGCTAATCTATATATATATATATATACGTTAGGCTATACGCTTTTGCACAATATTCGTATTAAAAAAATTCCATTACCTTCTCATTATCGGTTTGTATGCGAGACTAACAGTCGTAAATAACACTCGGCCAATCTGTGATGGGGCAGGTGGGCATTCCATTATCGTTAACAATTGACAAATGCCGCATCGCGTGATAAATATCGTTCGCATTCGCGTTTCGATTTCCATTACAGTTTGCAGTTTTCTTACAAACCCACCCGGTTAATAGACGTTTCTCTTTATCCTACATCCGCACTGATGCTTTTTTCATCGGCTCCTACAGCGTTATTTCCTATCTACTCCATACGTAGACAAATAATATTTTCTTCCTAAGCTTTACGGATTTTCTTGCTAAATCTAGACCTAGTCTCTTTTGTCACAAATACATTTCAGCACGGCCTACGGGGACGGTAAACTAACAGTTTATATGACAGATCCCGCTGAGTAACGTAATGATTCTGCTAAAGACGCTCCTATGTCTCCCAATGTATTCCCTATCCTCACAACAACCATCATCGTTTCGGATACAGACGTTTCTGCTCGATCCGTGGATTTTCTCTCGATGCTGCGATTATTCGCTCTCCACAACCAAGCGAAGATTTGAAACACCTAGAAAATCGCTGCTGCACGTCACAATTGTGCATTTAAACAGAAAATGGAATATATATTTTCCTCCGCTCCACCATCCTACTCGTTCCTACAGTCTTTCTTACCGAAGAAGTATCAAAATTCTCATAGATGCGTTCGAATTAACTCCTTTTTTTTTTGCTCTTCACGGGCCAAATTAAATTAATTTACCTTTAGAGATTCCAGGTAACAAAATTCCGTTTTCTATATTTTGACGCTGGAGAAAGAATTTTTCTCTTCTAAATTATATAATATTCTTTCGAAAATTAAAGCAATTCTTTATTTATTTTTTTTATAGAATTTTTAAGTTTGAATGAGTTTAAACATATTTAAAACTAATTTAAAACGGATTATACGTTAAATTAACTCTTTTAAAACTGAAGATATCACCTGTGCGCTTCTCAAGAGAAGAGATAATATATGATAAAAACGTGAATAAATCATTATAATCTCCGAAAATATAATTTTCTCTCTAAATTGAGTCTCATAATTAGACACTAATTACTTTTCATTAATGTTTTCGCATCTTTCTCACTCCTTCATTACGATTATCGCAGTCGAAATTGCAGAACGACTTTTTTCCTGAAAATTTTGGATTATTTTTTCTTTCTTCTTCTTTATACTGTTATTATTCTATCTTTGTGACATGCAAAAATCTTTGCCAAAATAATCGTTATTAATGGTGACATCATCATTTGCTCTTCAGAAGTATGCGAAAGTGGCAAAATTTTAATCGTTTCGTTAATATACTAAGCACGAAACGAAATTCTGCCTTAGATATTTTTCCACAATTAAAACTTTACCTTTAGATAATTATACAGTTTAAAGGTATTTATTACTCGATTTTGTGCGACATGAAAACGCATTTATCTCTCTATAAATAAGATTGCACCGACTATAATTAAATTGGTTAATCGTAAAAATTCCAATTAATTGGTGTGCAATTTTATCTTAACGACGATAAAAGTCGACTAATTGCCGCATATAAATATAAATATACTGCATAGTAAACCTACATCAAGGATTAATTTATTATTTCCTGTTGTTTTCTGGTTTCAAAAACGTCGTTGTCGTTGTTTATAGAGAGAAAGAGAGAGAGAGAGATAAGGCAATTAGTTGCACGCATCTTCACTCTAAGATACAAAGAGGGAGGGGGAAAAAAAAGAAACAAATCTTTGGACCGAAGAAATCTGATATATGTTTATCAATAATTAACAAGACATTCGTAAGTAATTAATAAGAACATCGCCGAGAAAATAAATACAAAAAAACAAAAAACTGATATTGATAAACGTCGGTGGAACGTCTTCAATATTTAAACTTGTAGCAATCTATTCTTTCTCTCTCTCTCTCGTCTCTAACTGTAATAACTTGCATGATAGAAGAATTTCTGACATCATAACTAAAAAAGTGTAGAACCTAACGATATCCTTTTCCTTTTATTAACCTTTATAAATCTAAATTAAGGGTATTTTGATGGTTATATCGTTGAATAATTGAAGAAAGTTGATAGAAGTAGGAAGTGAGTCGGCAGTTTGTATAAATAATCAATGTTATTGCCCATCTTATGCCGATATTATAGAAACACGTAAGAAAATAAAATCAATTATGGGAATATAACACGATACGTTATATCTACATTCCTGAAAAATATATATATACAAGTAAAAATTTATGTCATGTTATTGCTACAGCATAAGAGATGCGTGTTGTTTTTATACCATAAGTTGTCTTTTTTTTGTTTAAGACGATTTTAATCGATAAAATATCATAAATTTTTAACCGTTCGATGCATTTAATGCTTTAGTTACTTCAGTTACAGTTACGCTAGTAATTCTCTACGGTACGAATGAAGACGTCGTTCTGTATAGATGCACACTTAATGGTGCTGCATGGTATCGTTAATATTGTTATACCTGCAGATATATATATATATATTTATGCTAAAATCGAATATATTTTAATAAATTAACAAATTATTATTCATTTATTAAGGCTCAATTTAAGATTTAAGTATTTAAATTACCGACAGGAAACGGCAGATAATTGAACCAATTGATGTGGGTAATCTCAGATAATCCGAGTTGTGTAACGTTATTTCTTTGCCAGGTTATTACACAAACAGTTTTAATTCAGTCGTTGCAAGTCGGATGAATGATGTCGTAAAGATTTCACTTTCGCTTATTTGTAGGGATTTACTGGAGGGTCGTAACCCGTTACTTCGTGTCTGGATTAATGAATTTCGACTCTTGGATTCATTAAGCGAGTTATTGACGTTCGATAAAATTTTGTTTGCACGATTTTTTTTGCTGTTTTTAACGTTTGAATATTCTCGATTTTTATTAATTTTTTTTTCGATATAACCCTAGCGCCATTTTTAATGAAAATCGATTTTTATTATTTTCGATTAAAATTAATCGCGTAATTTTAACTTGCGTTACTAGATTTTCGTTACCTTTATTGTTATTGTTTTTAATGACATTTTAGCGATAGAATTGTTTTGTCACGTTTTATATAAAAGGTAAAAAAAAAAAAAAAATTTGGTGCATAGAAAGAAACAACGTGAGCCACACCAAAATAAATAAATAAATAAAATATATTTATAGAGGTGAATGAAATCATTTGAATTTTCTCAAACTTAAACGAGATTCACTCTTACTAGAATGGAAATTTTGTAAATGATTTTCTCCTATTTTCGACAATCTCTCTTCATTGGTAGTTTGGCTTCAAAATCCGGAATTTTCTAAGTTTCTTTTCGTTCCTTTTGTCACTTTTCACATAAAGCGACTTTAGTGCTAGAGCGAACGAGCGAATGAATATGCATTAGGAGAATAAAATGTGTTTTGGCTGTTTTGCAGTAGAAACTTTTGGATAAGGCCAATGCATTCATTCATTCATTCATCCAACCAAGTAAATTTCATTCGCTCAGTTGCCCCATCGAGTTAACCTTCCTTGTGTAACTCCGACGATAAGCATAAAAGTAAGTATTGCAGGAGCATAGAGCTCAAGCCGTAAATGTATAAGTTATGGAGAGTTAGTGAAGAGTAACATCGAGTCACTATCTCTCAGTTAATCAAGACTTTAATTAACGGAGATGATATATAGTATCGTTAACTATGCAATCACTCTTCTGTATTGTCTCCATATCTATTTTATCTTCTTTTCTCTCCCGGTTCCACTGCTAAACTTGGATATTCCGTGTTAACGTTTAGATGCAGACGTCACTTGGATATTTTATTTAAATTTTGAATAACTTATCTAAACAAATTAACGGTTAGTTTGCATCTTATTTTATTTTTTAATTATTAAAAAAAATTATTAATTTAACCGGGAAAATTCAATAAAGATTGGCACATGTTTCATACGCTTTAGTGTGCAAACGTTGCTTAAATTTTGCATTTTATACCTTTAATTTTAATATATATATATTTGAGTTAATATGTGCATACATCGAAGTTTTTGTTGATGTTTAAAAATTGGTGGCATTATATTTTGAGTTTGCATCGGTTTGGTGGACACACGATAGTGAGTATTGTGTGTCAATTGTTTCAATAAAGTTAAAAAAAAAAAGAGCACAGAGTTGAAAGTAGTGACATTCTTTAATGGAAAGCATTGTAGAAGAATGTCAAGACTGATCTTTCGACGTTGCAGCTATCGAAATAAGTCGTGGCAGGTGCATTATTCCACTTTCTCAAACCTCCTACATTATCGGGCCAACGTCACGATATGCACGCCTGGATCGGTTTAAAAGTATTCCTTCTTAAAAATCGGATTCGCCCTAAGGTATTCTTTCTTTTTTTTTTGTTTTTCTTTAACGTTTTAAACCGTTGTGGTGCCTTTTTGAATCGACTGTTCATTCTTGAATGAATTCGAGAGGTTTTCCATTTTTTTTTTTTTTTTATTCATCGTACCAAACTTTCTTGTTGATACTCTGTTGCAGAAAGTAAGAATCTTCTGTAGTTTATTCCCGTCATCCGTAATGTCGTCCATACGCATGTTGCATGTGGCTTAGCTTGCTAAAAATTTAGAGTTTAATTAAATTAAATTATTGTTTACGTTTTATGTAACGATTGCATTTTAATTACAGATATTATGTAACTATTAAGAAATTTCTCATTGTTTTTTTTTTTTTTGTCTTCTGTAACGTCTGTTATGAGATGACTTGTAAGTTTGATCTGAGATGAAGCCAAAGTGGGAGGTGTTCTCTGTTTGCATCGACGCCATTCGAGTATAGAAACATAGATGTTTGTTACTTGGCACATTCTAATGTTCTGCTCCGTTTGCAAATAAACAACAACCTTCAAAATTTTTTTTGCTCTTTAATTATTGTTGACTTTTATTGCCGAAATTAGAAATTATTGCTCGAATTTGCATTAAATTGTTTAGTTTAGTTAACGTTTATTTTTTGTTTATCATTAAAGAAAACGGGTGGACAATAAAAAAAAAATTTCTATTATTTTTATTCGAACTAAAAATTTTCGTAAGACGAATTCGGTATTAATACGATATTCATTAATATGTATATCTAGATATACGTATGAAGAGTTATCATTTTAGATCTCTCGGGGATAGAGAAAGCGTGTTTAAGGGTCTGTTAACAAATGAAACCAGTTGACAGTTAGATAGCTGGAAGGCACTAATCTTTAACGTGGATTCGAAACAGTAAACCTCTCTATCTCTCTCTCTCTCTCTCTATGTGATTGCCTCCGGCTAGTAGGATAGTTTAGCCATTTTAGAAATGCGGAGGAGAAAGTGAAATGTGTCGCCCTTGGCTGTTACTCTATATAGAATCTTTCCCAGAGGAATTCGGCCAACCAGATTATAGTATAGGTTACTTAAACTGCCATAGAGAGCAACAATACTCAGATCTATGACGGGTCCAGAGGCCTTATTTGGACAGTCGCCAGAAAGAATGAGGCCGATAGCATGTGTCTCTGATGCACATACAGTACTTGAACTGAACGATCGGTCAATTAATCGAGGTTACCATATTCTAAATCACTATCGATCATCATCTTCAACGTATTTTCGAAGATCTCCATTCGGTTTTTCTTCATTACACACAAATTAATTAACTGTTTTTAATAAAATTAATTTTATCATTCTCCAGTTATAAAAAAAAAGAGAAAAAAAATCACGAAAAATTAATAATTAAAAATATTTCTGTAACATTTTTATAGACTGATTCACTGGAGAAGAGAATATAACTCAAATTTATCTACTACAAGACACTTTTAAACAGGTTTTCTGTCATCATTCAATGAGCTGATAGAAAGACAAACACCATCATGTTCAAACTAAGTATAGTATCAAATACTTATGGTCTGATAACTGTAGCTGCAGTAGTAGTAGTAGTAGTTGTTGTAGCGAGGTTCTAAATGCAGCATTATCAATAGCACAGTTAGGATGACGTCTTTTACTCATTTTTCCGGCTTCAAATTTTATCTTAACTGGTGTGAAAGAAGATATACTCGAATCTCTACTTAACACCGAGACAATTTTTTTTTATCGAGTAAACCATTTGTAAGATAAAACTGTGCATGACACAAAATCACTCGTAAAGAAATAGGTAAACAGATAAAAACTTCCAAAAAAAAGATTCTTCACAGATTCAGTTCATATAAAAAAAAAGAAAAAAATCTACTAAAAATTGGTCGAGAATATCTAACTTTCTAGATATTATCTTCGCATTTCTTTCGTTTATTATTATTATTTTTTTCTTCAATGCTCAGTTCTATGTAAGTTATTAGGTGTTTTTAAATATTTCTACATGCAGAATTAGACTGCAGATTAAAGAAAACATTCAAACAAAGCAAATATATAGGTTATATATTTTTTTTTAAAAAAAAAGAACGTCATTATCGTTTGTGGAAAAAAAAAGAAATGCAAATGGATTTCTATCAACTTGTTTCTGCTTTTATTCACATTGTTGACTTATTCGAAGAAACTCTCGAAAATCTAAATCAATATTTGTGTACATTAAACCCCGTTCGATCGATGTATTTTATAGCAGTTATACCATAAACCTCACTGGTAAGTAAAAATATAGCGTTAACGTTATATTTTTACTTACCAGTGAGATTTATGATAAGCAAAAATATAACGTTAATGCTATATTTTTACTTACCAGTGAGGTTTATGGCAAATAAAAATATTTTACTGGTAAGTAAAAATATAACGTTAACGTTATATTTATACTTACCATAGTATATTACTGGTAAGTAATATACTATGGTAATAGTAACTGCTATATTATACTATATTAGTATATACTATGGTATATACTAATATAGCATATTACTGGTAAGTAAGAATATAACGTTAACGTTATATTTTTACTTACCAGTATAAATATAGTAACGTTAACGTTGCTATATTTATACTGGTAAGTACTACGTATAAACAACTATAAACTACATATAAATACTACGTATAAACTACGTGTAACATAGGTTATATGTGGTATTTATACTTATAAACTACGTATAAATACGACATATAAACTACGTATAACGTTATGTTTTTACTTACCATAGTATATTTTTATTTACCACAGTACATTTTTACTTACCATACCTTAGTGTATAACGTTATATTTTTACTTACCATAGTATATTTTTATTTACCACAGTATATTTTTACTTACCATACCTTAGTCTATAACGTTATATTTTTACTTACTTACCAGTAAAAATAAAACCTCACTGGTAAGTAAATATAACGTTTTTAACGTATAACAATGCGCTATCGAAATTATTATACGCGCTTTGTTTTTATATAAAATTCCTTTCTACACGTTCATACTTTATTATTAAAACAATACGTAAATTTTATATTATTTTTTGGTTATATTAGATTTTTTTTTATTTTCACGTATAAATTCAATTTTAAGATTGAAATATTCTTGCTGGAGTGGTGTATATTTTAAATGGAAGCATAGCAAATGTAAAGAAAAAAAAAAATTCGGAGTTTGTAACTTAAATAGATTTATGAATTTCAATATCCTGTTGTATCGAATATAATGTCGCATTTGTATAGGATACGGTGGATATATATATATACAGTATATAACATATGCAATCTGTCATTCAATTATTCTTTTAACTGCTGTTTGAGTTCTCTTTAGGAATTGATTCCCAAATGGAGTTAGATATCCCTGGAGATCCGTTCGATTCTGATGTCTTCACTCAGATGATCTTATTATCGATCAGAGAAAATCTGGAATTCCGGGTTTAAAAGACTAACTTTAACAGAGTTCGCAATCAAGGTAGAAACAAATTCTATTACTGTTAAATTTGGTTTTAGGCAAGTTTTTACAGAGTTAGAGAAAGATAGAAAAAAAATAAAATAAAATAAAATGAAAGGTGGAACGAGTTTTTTTTTATCATCTTTATGATTCGCATTCTTTTAAATATTTATATAAGATTATTTTTTTTTATTATTATTATTAAAAAATATCTATTCATATTTTTTATTTCAATTAAAATTATATTTTATTTCCTTCTTTTATTTATTTATTATTAAAAAATTTTGTAGCGAAAATATTTGTTTAATAAATATTCAGACGTTTTAATGTTAACATATATTAAAGTATACATTTATATTCTTATAGTTTAAATTAATAGACAAAATAAGTTGGCACTATGTTTAAAAATTTAAAAGGTTTTTTTTTCTTTAATGTTTGAAGAAAAACAGACATTATAAACACAGTTTTGTCGTTGTTAGAAGTTGTAATTTATTGCAGACACTTTTTTTTTTTTAATATACAGGGTGAAGAAAAACGTCGTCGTAAAATTTTGTGTATTGATAGGGAGTCTCGAAACGAAGTCGAAAATGTCTAATGAACATATAGTCTAAATGGCACCGTTTGGACCCCCTATCAGTAGACAAAATTTTACGGTATTTTTGTCCATTTAATAAAACGTGTATAATTTTACGACGCGTCGCATTGCGTCGCTCTCCTACTTACTACCGAATTAGTAAGAAGGCGAGCGATGCAATGCGACGCATCGTAACGCTTTGTTTACTCGATGGCGATTGGATAGCTTTAAAAGGTTATATAACTCGAAAACGGCGCCATTTAGACTATGTGTTCATTAGACATTTTCGACTTTGTTTCGAGACTCCCTATCAGTAAGAAGGTGTATTCAAAGGTGATTGGATAGCTTTAAAGAGTAAGCTATCCAATCACCTTTGAATACATGTAAAGCGTTTCGACGCGTCACGTTGCATCGCTCGCCTTTTTATTAACCCAGTAGTAAGTAGGAGAGCGACGCAATGCGACGCGTCGTAAAATCATGCATGTTTTGTTAAATGGACAAAAATGTC
>WUQG02240966.1:0-20686 GCA_011317285.2 Androctonus mauritanicus | reverse complement strand
ATTGGCAAATTCTGTTATTGATCAATGCAATTCATGCATATATGATTATTGTACTGGCAGCACATTTTTGTGAGTCTTTGTGTAATTTTTTTTTTTCTGTATCTTGTAGTTTTGTGTTTGTTAAATTTATTATGATAATATATAGCTGAGTGGCCAGCTTCATGTCACACAAGGAACAATCAGTTTTTTTCAGGATAATCTTAAATAATGATTTATAAAAATTATTATTTTTTTATTGTATTTCATAAATATTTATTTTGTTTAGATGTGCATCATTTTTTACATAAATGAATAACTTAAAAATTTATTTTATAATTAAATGGTGAATTAATTATTGATTTTTGTGTTACGACTGTTTGAAGCTTTTAAAGTAATTATGGAGTTAATGCAGAAACTCCATAATTTATTGATTCATGAGTTATGCACTATTGCTTTGCTTTGATAAATTTCATAGATAAATACAGAAGTGATATATTAGAGTTGCTGTTTGAGCCAGTTCAATCTGTGAAGCTCAAGTTTTTTGTAAACAAATGAGAGCTTGAGCTATAGATTTTTGGCAAATAAGCTCAAGCTCCATCCTTGAGCTTTTTAAATTAATTAAGTGTATTTATTGAACAATGAAAAATTATTCTGTCACACATGTCAAAACAAATTGAAGATTATCCATCTCTTTCTGTAATTTTGTTTAAGTGTAGTAGTTTGTTTGTTTATTTATTTATTTGATCAAAAATGACAGAAATTGCAAAGAAAGATAATAATCAATTTAATAATAATGAAAATCTACTAAATCATTAATGTAATTTAAAGTTCCAATTATAAAAGAGTATTTCCTAATATTTAACTTCACTGTAGGTATTCTAAAAATATTCTTAAAAGTTAGATCTTGTATTATATATTTTCTCATCAAAAACAAAATATTTATAAAAGTATATAGAATTGATATTACCTATTAAAATTTTCTACAAATTTCGAATATTATGTTGTCTATGTCTTTCTTTCAGTGCATCCAAAAACAAATTTATAAGCCATTTATGATAGTCTGCTCTATGATATGTGATATTATTTTTCTTTAAATTGATTTTAATTAATTTTCTTTGAATATCTTCAACATGTTCACTTTGACCATTATATAACTCACTTGGAGATCACACTGAAGAGGAATACTCCAACATAGGATGGACCAAAGTTTTATATATATTTATCAGCAGAAAAGTATTATAAGACTGTTGTAAGAATCTATTCAAAAATCCAAGAATCCTATAAGTTTTAGAAACAATATCAATATGCATCTGGACTTTACTCTCTGACATGAAATAAACACGAAGATCAGTTATAATTATGGGAACAGTCTTGTGATTATTAGATATGTAACAGTTTCTGTGCCATGAACTAGTAGCCCAGCATTATGAATCAGTATACTATAGAAAGAGGAGAGGGGAAATCTGCTTCCAAGACTCTACAAAGGCACAATTGTTTGTCACTAATTGATATCACTTGATGGATGAAGACTAATCAATCTATGATTTTTGCAACTAGGCACTTATCCATGAAAATGTCTTTTAATCAGTTATCTTATTTTACTGAATGTTTATAACATTTTTTGGAAACATTGTCCATCTGTTCTTTCAATGGTTTCACCAATACCATAAAGTTGAGGAAGAGATTCAAATTTATTTTCAAACCTCATTTGTTCATTTTGGTGTATTCTTTTTATTGGGATTGGTAGTAGAAACTGTTATTTTGATATTTAAAACTCTGTTTTATCAGAGACTTTGTTTACTTTAGTCTTCTCTTGTGTATGTTATATGAAACTTACTTCCACTATAAGATATTATATATAGAGATATTTAAGTAAACTTATACCTTTTTAAATCATTTTATTTACAACTAGTTCTCGACTTATAACCTATGCAACTTATGACCATTCAACTTTACTACCACAATCGTAAAGTCGAATATGAAGTCGATAATGTGAATTTATAACATAAATTTACATTATTGTACGGTGTACATATAGCATACTCAACTTACGACCAAATCGTGTTACGACCGGTCTGTCGGAACCGATCGTGGTCGTAAGTTGAGAACTAGCTGTATGTCAAAGTGTATTTAAAAATTTAAAATCTATTTGTTTTGTTAGTTTTTACAATTAATTTAAATATTATATGCATATTTTGAATAACATATCATGATATAACTAATTATATCATGAATTATTTAAAGTTATAACAATTATATATTTGTATTAATTGATAAAGGAAAATAGACATCTGCTAATACTTCTGTAGTGGTTGATCAAGTATCAAGTTTTATCATTGTTACAGTTCTAGATGTTTATACAAGACAGGTACATATAAGTCAATGCTCAGTAGATGAGTCTGTAAGAAAAGAGGAAAGAAATGTGAAATCTCACAAAACATATAAACAGGAAATAATGATATTTCCTGTTTATATGTTTAATAACTTATGAGATAATGGATAGAGAACTGACATTTTTGTTAATAATATAATTTAATATATGCATTTATTTAATCTTTCAGATAAAGTATTTTCTTTTATATCATTTTGAATTTAAATTAATTTCATTTTATAATTCTTTTTAGGAAGTTGAAGACTTGTCTGATGGTTGTGGAGCCAAATTTAATGCACTTATTGTATCTCCAAAATTTGATGGAAAACCTTTATTGCAAAGACATAGGTATTGATAATAAAATTAATAGAATTCAGATTTTATATTTTAATATAAACAACAATTAATTCAACATTTTTTAATTGTAGAATGGTAAATGAAATATTAAAAGAAGAATTGAAAGTTATTCATGCTTTCAGTCAAAAGACATTAACACCTGAACAGTGGGAGAAAAAAAATTAACTTGAACATTATCTTAGAAAATTTCTAAAAAGTTAAATTTTTACTGTTTCTAATAAATATATTCAGTATTAAATTTGTAGTTTCTGAAATTACTCTAATATACATTATATTTCCACTATGCATTACTCAGACTTTTCATCAAAAAATTAAGAATTGAGTTGCTTTTTCTAATAAAATACTTATACTTTTTAAGATCAGTTATTAGTATTACTGTTATCATCTGTTCATTATCTTTTCATATATAATTAAGCATATACTTTCAATGAAATAGTTTCAACAAACTTGCAATTAGTTTATTGGTTACAATAAACAAGTTGAACATAAAAAATACACAAAATTATGTGTTATATATTTTATTGATTTTATAATTGTTTTATACCACTCAAATTTATTATATAAATAATCATTGAACAAATCACAGTATTATAATAGTAGTAGGATGCATCTCTCTGTGATATGTGGCCATTTCAGATATCTTAGTTGTATATTTTTTTCATATAATCTAATAAAATATTGATCATTTAAATATTAAATATTTCAGAATACATCAAAATTGAATTTTTTCATCTTAATTGATTTATAGTAGATGAAGCAATTAGAAACCAAATAAATATATATATATTAAAATTAAGAATGTATTCAAAAATAATTTAATAAATTTTGTTTCAGCTATCATATTGTATCAGTAATTTTTCAATTTAGTTATCTTTTGATTAGAATTTGTTGTTTCTCAAACTTTTAATACCTGAGTACTCTCTTTAAAATTTTAACAACAACTGCATATCTTTTTTAGGATTAATATAATTTGAGAGAAGAATATAATAAAAATTTTATTTGAATATTAAATAAAGATATATATAGTTATTTAACACTTACATTATATTACAGATGTATGAAGTATTGTGAACTAAGATATAATTATAGCATAAAAAAAAAAGATAATCAAAATTTTAAAAATGCCCTACACTCCAGAGACATTTTGTATATCTCTGGGAGTCTTGTGCATATTTTGAAGAACACTGAATTAGAGATATCCTATTGTAGTTTGCAAAAGAAAACTGATCAAAAACATGTTAAAAAATTTGGTTTATAAAAGTTTTCCTGCGTTTTAGAGAAAAAGTAAGTTAAGGATTATTTTGTAAAAGGATTTGTAGCTTGTGATGACAAGTGTTTTAAATGAAAGTGATAAAAATGGATAGTAACAAGTTGTCAAAAACTTACTGATATTTGTTTATAAAATTGATTAAAACTAAAAGCACTACCATTATTAGTGAAATAATTATTTCTTAAATTTAGAAATATTCATAAGAAAATTATTTTAATATTTTATAATTAAATTTTGTAGATTATTAAAATTTATTGTGATTTTTAAATAAAAAAAATAGTTATTTAATAATAATGTATTTTTTGCATATTATTTTGTGATTAAGCAAAATAAATATGTATATGTGTATATAATGTAATTTAAGATTATATTATATTAAATATACCTGTGCTCCTCTATTTACAAACATTCATACTTATGAATGTGAAATTTCATTTTCGAATTTCATTAAATTTCAAAACTCTTTTTAATAATTTTTAGCAATATGATAGCAAAATGCTCTACAACCAATATTATATAAAATAACTAACAGTGTAATAACAATATTTCAAGATGGCAGCAATTATAATTGTAATTATTTCAAAATGGTTTTTTATAATTTTAACTTTTTGTTCAAATCTGTGAAATAAGAAACTTTGAATTGATACAGTTGTGAAATATATTACAAAACATAGTATATAAAGTTATTTCAGTAGTTTTCACGGTCAAATAATAACTGATTCATAAAGAACTCAAGTTACAAATGAAACTTATGTATAAATTATATTAATAACTAGTGAAGCATGTGTATTTGATTTGTTAAATATATTATGGGGTGTAATTATCATTATATGAGTTGCTCAGAAGCCAATGTGGTTAAGTCCAGAAAACAACAATTGAGAAAATTAGTGTTTTTTAATAGATTAATATTATACAATATATTCAGAAGCTATAAAAAACAGGCCTAGAAAAAATGAAGTAATGAGTAAATCCTTTAATAACTAAGAAGATTATTATTTATTCTATTAAAATTTACAAAAATCAGAAAATATCAAAAAATGGAGTTAACGGTACTAGCTTCTGAGTGATTCATATGTACTTTATATTATAGATTTATAAAATTTTCACATTTTGACACATGAATTTTTATATTTTATTTCTTAGTAAGCAAATGTTTTCTTCATTTAATTTTAATTGCTATTATAATATACATGCAATTTTATATATAAATTATCATAAATTTTAAATATAAAATTTAATGAAACTAAAAATTTTTCAAATTTGTTAGTTTTTATAAATAATTTGGATAAATGATAATATGATATTTAGTACAGTATTATAATTTTGATTTGATTTAGTTATGCGATATTCGGCGAAAAATTAAACACGAAATCACGTAATTTTTTGTGAACTTAAAAGTACATTCAAATTATTTGATCATACTGTGTGTGCATTAATGGTATAACATATATACTGATGATATTAAACAAAAATTAATTTGCATTAGTTTGAATATAGTATTTCTTAAGATTTGTTTGAATAACAAGCATTTCTGGAAAGAAGTAATTTTCTAGTTGTGTGTGTTGTTTTGGAATGATTAAAGATATGGGATAAAAATGTCATCGAACTTATCAGTGGCATCCCATATACAGTATAGTGAATATTAAAAAAAATATTAAATATTTTGGAGATTTTTTTCTTTTGAAATTTGAATGTCTGTCAATAATTGATTGAAGATAAAAATAAATTGATTTATCAAGCATTTACTTTGGAGGTTTTATATAAGTTGCCAAATGCCATAAAAATCCATTAATATATAGTAGTAAAATATAGTTCAACCTAAATTAAGAATAGATATATGAGTACTATATCTCAAAAGTTTGAAGTTCATAATTTTGAAGAAGTGTGAAGGTACACTTGGAAGTTACTTTAATAATAAAACATTCCAATTTCATGAAAATCTGATTACTTCTGAACTTATTTTAATTGGGAACAGATGAATAGATTGACAATAGCATTGAAATCTTATAAATCTCACTTTACTTCACCTTGATATTTGCAAAACTAAATATCAAATTGAAAAAATAAATAAACCTCTATAAAAATAGCTTTATAAACTCATTAAAAAGTTAATTTATTTTGAACAAAAAGTTTGCTAATTATTTTACATATTCAGTCTTTCACAATCATTAAAATTACTTCTATATTAAAATTATCGGACAAATCGACTTTTAATATTATTAAAATGATTGAAATGAATCTCATTCCATCTGATCATTCTAAGCCAATAATTTTCACTTTTTCAGCAGACTTTTATCATTTTGCAAAAAAAATTTTAGTGGTTTTGACACGAAATAATATTGATCTATAGTTTTAAAATGTAGCAGTTTGAAATTTGGTAATCAGAAACACACTTGTTCTTACAAGTTTCATTTCATTGGATTGCCTGGATGGTAAAATATTGTATTTACTTTTAATATTAAGCTGTCGGGTGTTCTTAGTTGGAAAGAAAGCTATCCAAGGACTATAAATTTCTTTCCGTAAGCCACAGAGCCACGTCAAGGCGACACCCAGTTCTGTGGGGTTTTTTGGTTTCCCAGAAACCCCCCTCGTCGTCAGACAGCTTGACGACGAAGGGAAAAAAACTGGGCCTGTCAAGTCCGGGTAAAAACAAAAGCCAGCCGAGCCACGCCCGACTGGCTGTCACTTCCGGTCATGTCCAAAGTCTAGTCCGGTAGTCTTCCTCGGGTAAGATGAAAAAGTCTGTCCACAGGTAAAGTTGGTGTCTGTCGTCTATCAGATCAGTTATCTCCAGGTCCCTTGTGGTAAGATGTAAAAGTCGCAGCCAGGAAAAAAAAAGATACTTAAAAACTAATTCTATATACAGACTTACAAACTAATATTATATACAACTTAAACCTAAGACTATATACAAAAAAGACACAATTGGGTAAAAGGAAACGAAGTGGGCGACGCCCTGCCTTCGTAGTCAATTCCTGTTGATTTTGGTAAGTCATTTTCGGGATTGGTAACAAGTCGACTCCCGGTAGATAAAAAGTCTTGCCACTAAGGATGAATTGGGAAATGTGTCGTCTACCAAATTCTGAAGAGAGTTCTGTAATGGCTGAACATGTTCTGTAAAAAAGAAACACGTATGTTAGAATTCTATGTAATTTTGAAGGCAATACTAAACAAAGAATTATATAATTACTCTTGGCAGATGTTTCTATTGAAAACGGTCATCCCTGATGTTGATGGAGACCGCACAGCCTTGGTTGGTATTGGCATTCATTTCATCTGCAACATTGTGCAAAATTATTATTAATGATGTTAAGTACCAACACCCACTATAGAGAAGGCCATCCAACCAATGACGTCATCACTCATGTCATAGCAAGTAGACCACCTCATCCTAATCTAGAAGCGTGCTTCCATTTGATTTTCCTTTCGCCTTGTATTTTATCGTTTTGTATCTCGTGTTTCAACTTGTTAAAACTAATATGCCATATCGGTGTTGCATACCAAGGTGCAACGGCAACTATGAAGGAAGTCCTGTAGTATCTTGTGTTCACTTTTCTGAAGTCAGATAATTTGAGAAAAAAGTGGATTTCAGCTATCAAACATGATGATTTTCAGCCAACAACATCTCAGGTAAATTAAGAAAATATGTTTGTCTTTGTAAATCGCTTTTCTCTCAAGCTCTATCTCTGAATGCATTATTAATTGTGCAATAGTTTGATTATACAAAAAAAATAGTTTTAAATTATAAATTATTAATCAATTTTAATTTCATGATTGCTTTAAACTTGGTGGATGGATATTTTGCATAATTATTTATTCTAGAAGAGTGTTTATAAAGTAATGTACAGTATTTGTATGTATAGAAAGATGTTATCTAAAATTTAGTGTGGTCAATTTTTCCATAAGAAAAAGTTTGGAAAGCACTACTGTAGATAATAGCAATAATTGGTGTTTATTTATTGCAAAGTCGATAATCTATAAACAAAAATTCATATAATTTGATTTTCCAGGTATGTGAGTAACATTTTCTAGAACATGATATCATTTGCCATACAGAAGCATAAGATGAAAAAACTGGAATACTTATTAAAGCATCTTTTGAAGTTTCTTCGACTCAAGAAAGATGCTTATCCTTAAATACTGCTACACTGTCCAGAATATTTGTCTAGCTCGGAGAGAAACAACCGAGAAAATCCAGATGACAGAAAAAAGCAGTAGAAAATGAACAGCTACAAAGAGCCATAGATGAGAGCATTCTATTTATACAAGAATATGACTGCAGATATTTAAAACCCTTGATGAACTGGACAGGAAACTGAATTTGTATGTCTTACCAAATAATTTTTATAAGCTAAAAAAAAAAAAGATGTGATATTGATATGTAAATTGAATATGGAGGATGGGAATATTCCTACCTTATCAAAATGTATTCAAGTAAATAGTAATTTGCAAGTTTTATTGTTCATGGCAAACACATCTATCACAAAGTTAGGTCAATTTAAAATTTCATTTCATTGTACAATTTCAATGAGTTCTTTATATTTATTGAAGCAGTTTCCAGTTTGGGTTCAAATGTTTGTGCAAAGGTGGATTTTCTAATAGATATTATTGATGAACTTCTAAACAGTTTAAAATTGCAAATACCTGACAAAGAACATACAATTTCGTTCTTACAAGAACAGATCAATAAACTTGGAAACAAAAAGTATGCATATGAATATACTAGCAATTTATTGATATTTTCTACTTTATTCTTTTCAATATCTCCACATGCTTACAGATATGTATGCAATACTGGTAATATCATAATGCCTCATCTAAACACACTCAAGCATTTATGCACCAGAATTGAAGCAAATCCATCTAAAGAGCAAAATGAGCAGACTTTTTTGCAATATATTAAAATGAAATTCAAGAATTTGTCTGATTTAGATAAGATTGTAATACTACTTATGGATGAAGTACATCTTAAACCTGCTTTTGATTTTAAAGGTGGGGATATTGTTGGTAATTCAATTGATTCTGATGTGGCAGCAAATAGTGCTCATGTTTTTATGATACAAGCATTGCTTTCTACTTTTAAGGATGTTGTACATATTTTACCAGTACGAAATATTACAGCAGATTATTTACATATGCATTTGCTTAAAATAATTACTGGATTGGAACAGATTGGATTTAAAGTTATCTGCATTAGCACTGACAATAATTCAATTAATAGAAAAACAATATCATTATTCTCTTCATCACCTAAGTTGAGCATTGTATATAAGCATCCTTGTGATAGTAAAAGACCATTATTTTATGTCATTGATGCTGTTCATCTGTTGAAATGTGTGAGAAATAATTGGATTAATCAGCGCAAATTAAATCAAAAACTATACTATCCATCTTTCACTGATCACACCCAGATTGTAACAGCAGATTTTTCTGCATTAAAACAGCTGGAAACCAAAGAAATGGACAAGTTAATTAAATATGGTTATGGCTTGACACTTAAAGCATTAAATCCCAATAATCTGGAACGCCAAAATGTAAAGCTTGCTTTACAGATTTTTAATCCACATGTAATTGAAGGGCTACGTCAGTGTGGCAGCATGCATGCCTTGCCAAATTATCAAGGGACTGCTGATTTCCTGGAAATAATATACAAATGGTGGAACATAATGAATGTTAAAACTGTTTTTAAAGGTAAACATAAATTAGATCCTTTTATGGAACCACTCACTGCAAATTCTAATGATGAAAAATTCTTTTTCCTCTATAAATTCATGTCATGGTTAGATCATTGGAAACCTAATGTGCAAACTGGCACTTTGACAACAGAGACACATACTGCCTTACTTCATACAACTTATGCTGTTATAGAATTAGTAAGATATTGCACAGAAGAGCTACATCTTAGTTATATTTTGCCTGGTAAGTTACAAACAGATCCATTAGAATCTAGATTTGGTTGTTACAGGCAAATGGCTGGTTCACAATATTCTGTGTCTGTAAGGCAAATTTATGAAGTGGAAAATAAAATAAGGATGCAGAGTGTTCTTCCATTAATGTTAAAATCAAATAAGTATGGGGATGTAGGGATTGAAATTTTCTCTGATTGTAGTAATATTGAACCCAGAATTGATCTTCACACAGCAAATTTTAAAAATTTTTCTGCAAACATTTGTGAACAAGATTTTGAAAACTTTGTACATGAATTGCCATTATTAACTTATGTTGCTGGTTATTGTTGTTATTCTTATCTCAAGAAAATAAAGTGCATATATTGTAAGAGCAATATAGTTATTGACAGACCACTGGAGTTGACATCATGTACACAATATATAGAAAAATTAGACAGAGGTGGATTGTGTTACCCACACCCAGACATTCTTAATGCTGTGCTTTTAAATTTTATTATCATTCAAAAGTTAGTGTCAAAAGAATATGAATCAAATTTTCTTAAATGCAGTAATCAAAGAGAACTAGTCCTTGACATAACTCTAAGTGAACTTCAGGAATATGATGCTTTGTTGACATTTGATTCATGTGTCAACCATACTTCACTCAGTGTGCTGAAAAAAATTTTGTGGATTTCAACAAACACTTTCTTGAAAAATTATTGCAGCATGAAAAATAACATTTTTGCAATTGACAAAAAGAGAAAGTTGCAGACATTTAACAAATAGTTTTTTTTGTATCGCTTTTGATTCTATAATGTTTAATTCTGTCTTGAAATAAAACTATAAAAAAACACTTTTTTTAATGTAACAAATTTGAAAATTGAATTTTCAGATATTTTGTATGTCAAATATACTATACATGAATTTATTTGTTGTGTGTGTGTGTTTTTGTGTTTGTTTTTTTATTTGTACTCTATATAAAATATTTAGTCCTCTGATTGTATGTAAAATATTAATAAAATTGTGATTTGATTTAAGCTATGTGTTGTTGTTAATTCATTTTAGTTTATAAAAATACTTAAATTTGTGTTAAAATGTAAATTAACACAAATTAATAATAACACAAACTAATTAATAATGTTGTTATTATTGATACTAATTATAAAATCTTAACATCTATTTCTGTCCAAATATCAATTACAGTAGTAGAAAAATAAGTCCTATCATGTCTTCCAGTTATTGCCAATGGTCTACTTTCAGTGACGTCATTTTAAGGTTGGTAGGCTTTCTCTATAGTGGGTGTTGGCACAACCCTAGTGATTAGCAAAATCGAATAATCGCTCAGAATTCTGAAAAATTTAGTTTATTTCGATTAGGATTTAGCAGCACGAATTTATTTCGATTAAGAAATTCGAATAATCGATTAGAAGTTTCAAAAAAAAAAAAGAATTTATTCTGATTAGGAAAAATCGATTAACCACTCCGGAATATCAAAAAATCGAATTTATTTCGATTATAAAAAACGAATCTCCGATAACTATGCGGTAAAAATCGAATTTTATTTTCGGATTTTCTAATCAAAACTCGCATTAAAATTTCACAATTTGGCATTTAAGTCTTTTTTTGTGACTGATGTCGCCACTTTCTACTCATGTTGAGTACTAACAAGTAAGTGGCGGGTGAAACAGGTCCTTCCTTAATTGGCTAAGCAGTGTGGCAAGACGAGCGCATGGAAACGCTCGTCTTGCCACACTGGAGACCGGGTTCGAATCTCTGATCCCACTCCTTGAAAATGTTTATCAGGGAGTTCGATCCATCGATTCCCGTCCTCCATCATCCGACTGAATCCTCCTCAGGAATGGGCAACCTGTGGAAGGGCTTCTTTCACCCCCATCACTTAATATTCTTAAAGAATGGAAAGTGACGGCATCTGTTGACAAAAAAACAACCCTCCCACAAGCTGCTCATTCCTGAGAAGGGGTCAGACGGATTGTGGAGGAGGGAGATCAACATACCAAGCCCGTACTCAATGGTTTAATAAAATTGAATTATTACAAAGAGTAACGACAGAATGTCATTACTATATTTCTTGAAAATATAATTATTCAATTCAAAAGTTATTAGTTGATAAAACACAACCGACAGACGACAGTGATCTCGTAATACTACCCTTCATTCGGAAAATAAATTAAATATGAAGAAATTATCTTTTAAGATGCACTAAATTTCTTAACTGATTACATGTTTAATTTAAATGAGACATGTGATTAATTATTTATATATTAAAAATTAAAATCGTGACGTTAAATGTAGAGATTAGATGCAGAATGACACATATATACTACAGTACTTCCTATCTACAAGTGAATCTGAAAAATCCCAAGGCCACCAGAACAAGTACACTGCCAAGAATATTCGTACATTTAATACTGCATGTAATCAGCCGTTGAAGCAGTTTTATAAATATTACTTTTAACATTAAATATTTTAGCATTTTGACATTTTTATATCACATAAGATAAAGCAAGAATATCTAATAATTTTTTTTATTTATACCGATTTAAGAATAAAGGCACTTGGGGTAAGTTGGGATTTTCAGATGAGAATCGAAAATATGAGTTATAAATATGCTCACATCGCTGGTACGTTTTAATAATTGAAATAAAAAGCCGTTTAATCAAGAGATAAGTAATTTTGAGGTCACTTAGAGAAGAAAATTACGCAATGTTTAGCAATACTCCTCCTTATTCGACTACACTTCCGGGTGACACACTTTTTAAAATGTGAATAAAGTCGCAAAATTCCGATTAAAAAAAATCGAATACTGCTCCTAATTTCGGAAAATCGTATTCTCCATTAATCGAATTTGTCTTGATTAGAAAATTCGATTTTTTTTTTAATCAAAATTCGTAGTAAAGTTTTTAGAATTCGCGTGTTTAACGGAACTAAATTATTACGAAGTGGAAATAATTTTCTATAAATTTGAATGAGATAACATTAACACACAGAACAATGGAAAATAAAATTATCATTCGTTAAGATAAAAAAAAAAAATCAATTAAATCTAATAAAAATGAAAACCGAAACCGAAACCGAAATCAAAACAACTTTCAGCGTATATATAAAGCAGAACCTCGAGCAGAACATTTTTAATCTTGCCAATTTTAATATTTGCAGAAAATTAGATTTTACGTTGCCATGCCTGGGACCCAAAATAAAAGTAAGAATTTTAACTATTTAATTATATTTATATTTAAATTATATTTTTAATTATATTTAATTATATTTAACTATTTAATTATATTTAAAATTTTTCGATATTTATATTTGGTATGTTTTCCTGAATAAATAATTACAGTAAGCGCCGCTTATTTTTTATTTTTATTTATTTATTTATTTATTTTTTGCATATTTTTTTATTCCGAAATAATATGGAGGTTCTAGTGGAAAACTTTTTCCTTCGATCGCGAGGGCTGGTTCGAGAATGGTGCGAGGCGGACGTGTCCGCCGGGCGGTCTGTTGTCCGTATGGGGCCTCATCGCAGACCCTAGTGACGGACTTGGCCACCGCCAGCAGTCCCGGTTCCGTGTATGGACCCGCGAATGAGGCCCCAGTGACGGACGCGTCAACCACCCAATGGTACGAGACCCCTTTAGTCGCCTTTTACGACACGCGGGATCGGACGGTGGGTAATTCTAACCCCTACCCACAGGGGTGCATCCAGCTATTGTATGGATCAGTCAAACATCTTCCAAAATGATGGCATGTACCGATTTTGCCACTATGTGCAGATTAAAACATGTTTCATCATCACAGCAGATCTTACATGAATTGAAAGATGCCAAATAAAAATATATTTTTCAATAAAATTACGAATGTCTTTTCTCCTGTACAATAGCAAGTATGGTTTATCATATTTTTCTTTGAATATGAAAATTTACAAACTGCCACATTTGAAGTTTCTGCAATATAAGTACGAAGTGATATCTTAGGATTTTTCCTTATCGATCACATTTTTTTGGTTTTTCTTTTTGAATGGAAAGTGCCGACATCAACGTTGGCTATCAACGATGAATAAGACAGTGCAACAAAATAATATCGTATTTATTGTTATTCCTTTAGCAAGAGAGCTTCTCGAAATTATGAGATTTGAAGAAAAGTAACAAAAATCCGTATTTTCAACTAAAGTTCTGAATTTTCGTATTTGTGAGATTTTATTTTAAGTGTTGACAAGAAAAACCACATAAATTAGGATTGTTATTTAAAAATTGATTATTATTATAACTGAGACGTATACACTTTCAAAATTTAATATGAACAAAACAAACGAGAGAAGACAAAGAAACAAATTGGAATGATTTGGATGTATAAACATATATATATATATTTATATGGTTATATACATGAATAAATTATCCAAGTTATCTAACCACCTTATTAGCAGAGAGAGAGGGAGGGAGAAGCTTGATAGCGTTGGTGTTTTCTGGTTATCGATTTCCCACTGCAGTTGTGTTGATCTGCATACACAGAAGTAGAAGAAAATCAAAATTAACAGCTGAAAGATCAAAAAGATCATTTTGCTGCTCACATATCATCTCCTTTGTATTAATTTCCTTCTACCAATCAGCATGTTCCCTGGGAGGTTTGTTCGACCTTCTATCGCTCATTAATTAGTTGATAAAGTTTTCCAGTTTTTTTTAGTCAACAGATGACGCCACTTTCCATTCAGGAAGAACACTAAATAGCAGGGCGAATCAAGCCCGTCCGCAGTCTGCCCACCCCTGCGGAGGGATCAACCGGATTGTGGAGGACGGGGGTTTCTAGTTAACATAAGAACTCCCTATATCGAAAATAAGCAATAATTTGTAAAAATAATTATACTTACAAATCAATGAACGTTCTGCATTGATGTAGAATTGAAATCATTTCGATTTTATTTATCTACAATTCATACTTCGACAATATCGAGTGGATTCTTTCTCAACGCGGATGATGCCAGCCATTTTTCCAAGAAAAGACGGGAAATGTCACGTGATTAGAGATGATTGATATAGACGTCATTTTTTTACGTAGCTTTGTCGGTAACATGATATAGAACAGTCACCTCCCCTTTCATAGATATTTTAAGTAAAAGAAATTGTTTTTTTTTTAATTTTTAATAAATATCGTAATAATGAACTAAAGTAAAATTTATTATTTTTATCCTGCACGATCTACTAGCAGATCGCAACAATACATAATGACTTCCTTTAAATCTGACCTTCTTTACATGAAATTTATTTTCGACAGCAATGACGATCAGGTATTATATAATATCGATCATCGCTTAACAGTCTTGGTTCCTTAGAAGGCCATACATAAATTCATTCAGATCGAATTATATTTATGGGAGATATTCCTCCAAATTACTGTTAATATGTTATAAGCAATATCAAACATTTTTACTGGTCTTTTTTTTCCAAAAGATCCCAATAAAATACGCGAATTATCCAAATAGAGTATATATTTAACCGCGTTAATTGTGTTTACTAACGGATGAAAATGATGGAAATACTTCTATTCGTATAATCCTCTCCATTTAGGAATAGAAAGTTAGGGTATGTATATAAAAAAATTACATATTGTAAACAGAGGTAACTAAAGAATATTTCGATTGTTGATAGGCCTAAATATCGTTTAAATTATTCAGAGTGTTTGTAAAAATGTACCGATTATTCCCTATTGATTTTAATATAAACCTTGAGAAATATAAGAATTTTATTATTTAATACAAAATATTTAAAACTGTGTTCAATTTTCGAACCTTATGCATCTTTCAGCTGAAGAATTTTGAAAATATTTGAATTTCTTCATTCTTTCAAAACTATATTGTGACATCGAAGTAGAAATAAGACCATACCTTCCACCTATACTCGGACTTTCTCATTATCAGTCTATTATAATTGGAATCAAATATGAAAGAGAGTGCGTCACTTATAATTCTAAACCGTGTGAAAATTTCAATTTGATCGTCTGGAATATATAACTTTTGTTCATACTGCATGTTCCCTTTCAAAAACAATGGTTCTTCTAATGCATATTTTGCCTACGTGATTACAAAAAACAGTTGCATTTCGAAAATTATCGAGAGTTGTTAAGTTTCTTCCTCCGAAAATCAATTTTCGATTTCTTTCTCTATCATAATTAAATATTGGCAGTTAAAGATGGGTAACGAGGCAATCGGCCGTTACTAAAATTTCACAAAAAAATTCGCGATCTAACTTAAGAAGTTTATTCTGATCAACGTTTAAATTACGGACATTGTAGAGTAGGTACAGAAAAAGATAACAATCTTTAGTTCTCTTCCATGTATTCTTGTAAATAGTGACAGGTAGGCAATTCATGTCTTTATTTCTATGATACTGACGAATCCCTTCAGTTTCCTCAGGATTTAATATATGTAAGTAAAGAACACGACTTTCTAAGGATTCGGGTGTGATTACTAAAAATCTAATCAAAGGAAGAAACTACACCATTATTTGTCTGATTCCTTCATATTCAGTTCTCTGCATATTTATGATATTTGAATCCTTTTCCTCTTGTTTTCTCTTGTAATTCTTTCTCTGACAACAAGAATATGTGGCAAGAAAAAGATTTAGTTCTGTCAACGATTGGTATATTGGATGATATAAAATCCTAAATATCGTTGTTTCACTGCATTTTAGAAACTCTTCTCCAGGGAATATCTCAGCCCAAGACAAATCGAAAAATGTCCAACAATGATACTGAATCAGATTATCTTCTTGTTGGCATGCGAAATCATGAATTTAGCAAACGTTATTAAGATTTATTTTATCTTTCAAATCGTTGATATCTTATGTTCTGCTTATCTGGTAGATATTCATTCCATTTCTAAAAGATTGAAATGAAATTCAAAATGTGATAGGTGTCTGCTGTTTTTCTATTTAGGCCTATATCGAGTTTCGTTTTATACCACACTGCTAAGTAGGACTTTTCAGAATGCATTTGAAAATTACATTTTTAAGATTATGGATAACGATTATATGATTTCTCATCATGATCACATTTGTTTTTCCACCAATAATTGTAAGATTCGAATTTGGCTGCCATAGAAAAATAATGTGAAATAGCAAAACAATAAGGGATTTTTTTTATTTTAATGCTGAATGTTTTTCTATTAGTGATCATGTTGGAAAACAATTAAAATTTTTTTCATTCAATTTTAATAACAACTTTAACAATGAGAATTATAACAATAATTGTTTTCCTTAACATTCTTTAGAATTTTTTTCTTGTTTCTCAGAGTACAACGTTCTGTTGTAATAACGGATATTTTTTTGTTGTTTTCAAAAACAGCAGGTTTTTTTCTTCTTCTGTAGAACAATATTTATATTCTTCAGAATTTTTGTTAATTCTCAATCGTAATTTGTTCTTTTTAATCATTAATTCTTTTCCTGGTGATTGTTCAATTGAACCTCATTGATAAGAAAAAATGTGTATTAATTTAAAACAATAAAAATTTGTTTTTTTTCATCTAATTTTTTTCAATAAATTTATTCTTATAACTGTTTTAGGCAAAGGCAGTTTGCTGGTCAAACATAAGAAATTTTTGCTATTTGTTTTTCCTTCTAGTTTTTATATTTCCAATTTAAATAATCGAAAAAGTTATTGTCAGATTAAAATTTATTATAAGCAATGCTTTTTATATTTTTTAAAAATTATTTTCAGGAAGAAATTGGGACAATAGTTATCTTTTGCCTTCTTGTGTTAATATTACTAATGAATACTCCTCCGGTGTTTGAATTACCCTTTGTATTTCTTGTTATATACTTTGTTGTTGCAAGCACATCTATCACATCTGTAAGAACCATGACGTAAGCCAAATTTAACTCATAAAATTTAAATTTTTTATTATTAAATCTGATTTTAAAATATTGTATTTTTTCTTCCATTAAAATTTCATACTGAATTTTTATTTTTATTTTTCAGGACACTCTTATTCTGCAATTATGAGAACAGTTGGTTTTACTCTACCAACATTTTATCTGTTTCTGCTATTGCTGCACTCTTACAGTTTTTTTAATTTATTCTTTTATTCATTGTTATTATTTGTTATATACAGAAATTTAATATTTATTCAACATCAGTGATTTGTTAAAATTATCAGAGAATTATTAAGGTTTGCATATAAAGTTCTCCAATTTGAAGTTATAACTATAAAATTTCTTAAAATATATGTACTGTATGTAATGACGTTTTAACAAGATATTGTACAAATGGAAACAAAAAGAGGGAAATAACAATAAGCTCCTGATATCAGGAATAATTTGAATATGGAAAAGTTGAAAAAGTAATATTCAACAGAAAACTATTGAAAATCTTGAACATTTGGAAAAACTTTATTATAAATTCGAACTTACGGAATATCAGAAGAAAGAGGCAGTTTTTAATGTAATGAAGAACTCCTCATTTAACGACCTTCAAACGTTGATTAATTAATCTATATCGATTCTCTTTAAAATTATATTACAAAGACAAAAGAAATAAAATATTTTGTTTTGCTTTAGAAAATTCTTTTTTGTACATAAAAGAATTTTTGCATCAAAATATATTTCTATGTTGAGATAAATTTCAGTCAGAAGTTAAATTTTGAATCAACAATCATGAATGAATGCTGCCGAACAGACTCCATGCATGCGTAGAGTTATAAGAAGTGTCACTGCATATCAGCCGTTGGTTGCAAACTTATTAAAAGATTGTAGTTGTAGCGAGTTTGTCGAAAATCATAAATTATCTTCAAATCATACAAAATTTATTCGAATATAACTGAAAAGTTTTTATGGTGTTTTCGATCCAAATATTTTTGAAAGTCTTATAAATCATATGTGAAAACTGGATGTATATTTACAAATATGATACACTTCTGTTGCGGATTATAATTATTCTTTCGCGCATGTTCTTAATTATTCTTTTCAGTATTTATAGAACAAACAAAATATTGTATTTTTCCAAAAAAGGTTCGTATGAAAACGAATTAGATTTAAGAAATTTTGTAGAAAAATTCTGTAAAATCTGGCAACGGTATGAGCCGAGTTTACGTTAATAAATTGAGTATTTAGAATAAGGTCGGGTGGATAAGTGGCACAGAGATCCGGAAAAGAAGGATTGACTCAAATAACTAAAGTTTAATAAAAATAAATTATTTATTGAAGCAAAAACATAATATAAGCAGAAGCAAACAATATATAGGTGATATAAAGTAATTATTAACATTTTTTGAGAGTTCCGCAACCCCACGCACGTTGCTGGGAGAGACTGTCAACAATATCCTAATACAACTCAATCCATGATACTTCATTAAACCGAAATGTTTAAATGATCACAAGTTCACCAATTAAGTTGACCAAACAGTCGCAGAAATGCCAATTGTTTATTTTCTTAAATCCTTCACATAACTTTGTTATTCTCTGATTTTATTGTCTTCAGACACCATTGTCCACCATTATCGTCGATTGGCTGTCATGAGCTTCGTCGTAGTCGCCTTCGTATTTTCCATAGTTGTTTCGCTACATGGATCCTTTTTCTTATCTCTCTTTCAGCAACTGCCTTAGATACGGAACTCCTTGATTTTTATCTCATATTTACGACGAGGAAGTTTCCCATGATGAACAAGGAACTAACGAATTTGTTTAAAGTTCCCCGTTCGTTATGATGATTAATATTTAATTTTTTAATTAGTTAATTTTTCTCTAATTTTATAATCTTGAATTAACATTTTATATTATTATACTTAAAATTATTTCTATAAAACATCGGGGTCGTTGGTCCTCAGAATTCTCTTTCATAATAATCGTTATATATATTCTTATCTTATTAATATTTTTAATAAGATATTCTCGATTAATTTTTAATTTTCGATTCTCTTCAATTTTTAAGATGAAAGAATCCTAGATCGGTTGCGTATTTGATATAGTAATTTTTCATTAGCCATATGTCTGTTGTCAGGTTATTTATTGAGCTTCATACATCAGCTGTCTATCATTATATATATATATATATATATACACTCTATAAGAAATTAAAATATTTATCCAGAAAGATATTTTTCCTTCATAAAGATTCCAGGAATCTGGTAGAAATTCTGAAAGACCTGATTGAAAACATACCGAGTTGCTCGACTGTCTCGAGTAAATTAATGAAAAATTAGAAATATCATTCCTACTATGTTATAGTTTTAGCAAACACAGAGCATCCTTTTTAATTTACGTGATTAAATTCAATAACGTTAAATTTATGATGAAAATTGTGCTTTCGGTATTTTCCATTGTTGACAATGGGATTATTATTGTTGTTATATATTATTCAGCAACAAGCCTTGTTAATCAGGTATAATGGTCTTTATCTATTTATTGCAAAATATAATAATTTTTAAAAATAAAAGTTTTACTCATTAATATTGTTTTGTTTATTTGAAAATTGAAGTTATATGGAAACTTTGTAGAAATCTTATTGTTTCCTCGGCTCAATTATCTCTAGAAGATAAATTCTTGGTAAAATATTTTACATGTTATTATTAATACATTTGTTTATATTAGTCATTTAAAGAATATCTGAATCACATAAACCTAATATAAATGATCTTAACTTTGGAAAATTAACTCTTGTATTAGATCGAAAAATTTTTTCGTTAGATTAATTGTTTGATTATTAATGGATAGATGGCGCCACTTATTTAAATTATTTGATTAGATCAGGGGTCTCCAAACTACGGCCCGAGGGCCACATCCGGCCCGCGGACAGATTTTGTCCGGCCCGCGGAGA
>WUQG02240965.1:0-50798 GCA_011317285.2 Androctonus mauritanicus | reverse complement strand
AGGGTATATAATTTTTGTAACTATAATAAATACAATTTTACAACTTTTTGTGCAATTTTTAATTTTATATTTTTGTATGTTTTTAAACAATTTCTAAAACTATATTTTTTCATATGTATATATATTGTTACCTAATCAATAAATCATCACAAAATATTTATATATCTTTATTTTATATTTTTTGGTCACGAAAAAAATCACAGTCATAAATGGGGTCGTGAATGAAAAAAGTTTAAGAAGCCCTGTATTAGACGAAACGTAACAAAATTCGGTGGACAAACTTAGTGAAATATGCGGTTTCGATTTCGAAAAAAAAAAACAAATTTAATACAAATGTTGACAACAGGGGATTGTGGGGCTGCAGAAGTATAGAATGTGTGATTAAGGAATGTGTAATCGTCATCTAGTTTCTGAACAATACATGCCAACGTTTATTGTTAATTATACATGAGGTTTAATATGACCACTCATTTTGTAGTCCAAGAATTGGATGTGGTGCACATCTTCCATTGCGGCGCACAACATATCGGTTTGGAAGATATCGTGCGCGCCGCATGCAATTCTTGGAACATCTGAATGATCGTTATATTGAATTTCGTGTAATTAACAATAAACGTTAGCATGTATTGTTCAGAAACGTAATGTGTGCTGTCTCATTTGGCGATTATATATTCCGTAATCACACGTTTTACACTTCTGCAGCGCCACAATCTCCTGTTGGCGACTATTGGTACTAAATTTGTTTTCTTTCGAAGTCGAAACCGCATATTCCATTATATACGACCACCGAATTTTATTACGTTTCGTCCAATACATGTGCATTAGAAAGTTCTGAAACCTCACGTTATTTTATGGCCATCCGATATATAATTCATAATACAATGAATTATATTATGTACTATGTTCATAATATTCGGGTATATTTTTCCTATTTCTAATGTCACGAAATTGATTTTAAATAACTAATTGCATTTTAATTATATTGACTTCCAAAGCCTATCCAAAAGGTTGAGCACAACGTTCAAGGATATTTTATAAAACACTACTGTCTACGATAACGGACATTATAAAATATCCTTGAACGTTGTGCTCAACCTTTTGGATAGGCTTTGGAAGTCAATATAATTATTTATTTTTACTGTAGATGAAGTTATTAATATTTAATACAAGCTGATAACGTATAGCTAAAATTTTTACGCTAAAAGTTAGAAATATATCTTTGAATTACAATAAAAATCATATGCGAAATGATTTTGATAACGTAGCTATCATATAAAAATTTTTCATATGAAAATAATATATTTTATTTAGAAATAAAGAAATCTAATAAGAAACGTTTATTAATAATTCAATGTATATATAAGCCCCTATATATATATATTGAGTTATTTATGTATTAACCAAATTCAATATTTATATATATTGAATTTGAGGAACTTTATATTCGTCCAAAACTTTCAAATCAATTTGCAATTCCTTCATTGTTCTCTCGAACAGAAAAGATTATATGAAAAAATCCTATGTTAAGAATATTTTCAATAATTTTAATTCAAATATATATTTTTATAAAAAAAAAACTTTTATATTTACTAGAATGCTGCAAAAATCTCATACTATACAAGTGAATTACAATATATCCTAACATATTTCAATAAATCTTATTTTTTTCACCTAACTGTAATATATTCTATGTATCATATATTCATATTTATGCTGGATATAACCACGAAAATCGAATTGTTGAATAGATTTTATATAATGAACATTCTACTTACTGAATAATAATAAAAAAAATAACGTAGTTCATGCAAATAAAATCAAAATTCAGTTTACAGTAAATATATAAATAGATTTGGTAGAATTAATTCCCAATGAGGAATACAGGAATTTAATAATGAAATTGAAAAGATCTTTAGGTTCATATTCGTCTTTCATATTTATGAAGATAATGAGATCATCTTTAAAAGTGCATATTTACCAGTTTGTTATTTATAATATTAAATATGATGATTGATATTCAGCTACGGATATTATTAAACATCTATCCAAAAAATTTTTTTGCGTAATTTATTTTTAATGCAGATTTTGTATATGAAAATAAATAAGGAATATATATACTATAAAATATATTATTTATTAAATGCAAGATTAATAAACTTATATAGTATTCAAGATTAAGAATAAAGTATTTTAAATAAACTATTTATTTATTTTTTTATAGTTTTTATTGCAAGTTAGGCTAACTTACATTTCTACGATTTAATAAAAAGTAATATTTTTGAAATAAGTAAATTTTATTAATTAAATTTATAAATAATATTATTAGAAATACAATAAAGTTATTTATTATTTTTATAATCGATTTATAAATTTTAATTGTAAAGATTTGCGTGGATCCATAGTGTAAATGCAACAGATACACTGATATGCATATGCGAACGTTTAGATGTCTTAATTTTTCGCTCTTTTAATTATAAATATTTTAAAATATATCAATATTAAATAATTTTCTACACTTTCATATTAGTTTGAAATATTTAAAATTTCTGAATTATGAAAATGTTTACGAATATTGCAAGAATTTCTAAATGGATCATCATTCATATATATATAGCCAGCGGCAAGTATGCAATCAGCAGAACATCTTAGAGAATCTACTTATCCTTGAGAAAAAGAAGTTCGTCATTATAACTATTAATAGCCGCAAGTGCTGAAGTAGCACCAATCGACCAAAAGAGAAATAAAGAATAGGAAAAAAAGATTCAAACTTTTATGTTGTTAACAATATCCTATACTAAAGCTTCTAAAGTTAAGCTATTGCTGTTCTGACCATTCGAATGTCTTAATTAAGATGATTGAATTAATTTTACGGATGAATAAATAGTTTCGTTATAATTTATTAAATTATAAATGAATAAATATGTCAAGTATTACATAACATCTTCTAAAAATATTAATTTTTGCACGGCTGAAAAGTTTTCATAAGATTATAAAACCAAAATAAGAACTTATATAAAAGAAATATTTAAGAAAGTTTTCTAATTCTAGAAAATTTTTAATTAGTATATTGTTAATTTTCGTTTTAAATGTATAAAAGTATTTTATCAATTCATTAGAAAATTATTCGAATTTTATCTAGATAATTTATCTAATTTCTTCGCCAATTATATGCTAATTAAATAATTTAACGTTACAAATATAAAATTAAGCATTGGCTAATTTAATTTAGCATCCATCTAACAAAAAAATTATTGTAGAAGTATTGCAGTTCAATACTTCAATATTAACATATAGAATTCTTTTCGTTATACTTTGTTTTAATGTGTGAAAATTAGTAAGTCAGTTATTATCTCAGAGAGGTCATCTTTATTATATCATTGATATTCTTTCTCTTTGAAGAGTTAAAATGATTCAATTTATGATTTAAATGTATGTGACATCATAAGTATTAGGCGGTAAAGAAATAAAAGAAGTAACACAAAGATGATGAAAACTGACTTATTCATTAGTCCATACGAGCTGAAAGTCATGCTATAATGCATTATTTCTAAAATATTTGATATTAAATTAACCATCTTTCTGATATGAAACTTGCTTTGTATTACTTATCCAACTTGAGTATTCTCCATAAACCAAAAACATTCTCATATAGAAAGATAAAAAAGAAATAAGTAAAATACCACTATAAACATTATCAATATATTTTTGGATAGTTATAATATAGTCAAATCTATGAAAATTATTCTATTTTTATAATTATTTATATTAACACATAAATCAATAATTAAGTAAATCTCGGGACTAAATTAGCATTACCATTTAAAGCTATTTAGGTGGAGAACTTTTTAGCATTTGATAATGGAATTTTGCTTTATTTATATTCATTATATGTAAATGAATGTTATTAAACTTTGTTTGAGATTATTCGTGTTACAAAAAAAAAAAAAAATCGAAAATTCCTAGTTTCTTAAAAGTTAGTGTCTTTCCAAAAAAATACAGCTCATTTTATGTATTAAATAATAAAAATATATAACAACTTACACCTTTATTTTTACATTGAAATGGATGTAAAAGCCATGTTAAACATGAATAATATTAAAGACTGTGTAGTGAACCAAATTTCCTTGTGATCTTATTTTTTTTTTTTTTTTGTGATAAGAAATACTCTGCTTAAATTTAGTTTTTAAGAGAGATTTATTTCTTTGAACAATATATAGTTTTTTCGTATAGCAAACTATATGTTTCATCATTTGCTCTATATAAGTTGATAATATATTTTTGCTTATGCATTAAACTTCTAAAAATTCACAGTTAATATAACCAACATAATAAAACATTATATAAAAATATATTACTCAAGATGAAGACATAGTTTTATATTGCATATAACAATAGATGTTTATGTTATATATATGTAATAAGTAAGTAAAGTGCCTAAAACAAATGCTTGAAGAATGTAAATGCGTTAGAAACTTTTTCAAATTTTTAAAATTAAATTTTTTGTTAAATTATAAAAAATGCAGCAAAGTTTTATAAAGCTTCCAGTTGTATACTGAAAATGTAGGGGAAGATAATTCTCTATTACTTGATTACTTTTTTCTCTTTCAATTAAGGTGCTTAAAAATTCTGTGCAATTAGAGATTAAGTGGCTATTGCATGTTGCGGTATAAGAATAAAAGAATTAGTTAGTCTTTTTTTTAAATTTAAAGTTTTAGAATACATGAAGTTTATTGACAGCAAGAAAGACCTTGATTGCTTATCTATCGTTTCTTCAATACAATAACATCATAGTTAATTATTATTATTTTAATGATTAATGCTTAAAAATTTGCTATTTTCATTTAAGTAGATTACTTTCCTGTTAATCTATTTATTTTTGAGTAAATTGATTAATTAGACAGTATTCTATTTAGTTCAAACCAATTTTAAACTGTATAGTGTTTTCAGTTGACAATAAAATTACATCGATGCTGGCAAAATTCGTGATCGGATCAACAGAAAAGAAAAAGTCGAGACAATAAAATAATAAAAAAAAGAACAGGTACAACCACTGTCTCGAAAGAAATTTTGAACTGTTCATAAGAAAAACTGAAACGTGAAACTGTTGACATTCACTGAAGAAACAATACGTGATCATTATAGTTTGTGAATGCTTCTATTCATATTTTTTTTTTTTTTTTTATGAAGATGTGTTTTCTACAACCGAACTTTTCAAATGAAAAAATTATTTAAAATAAACTTTATTGCCCAAAGAATGAAGACTAAGAATTCACAATATGTGAGAAGAATCGAAATTTCTACATATTCATCCATTTGATCATCTGTTTAAATGATTAACTGGATCAGTTCTTTTAGCTTTTCATATATACATATTACATAAAATATTTATATTTTCATTATCCAGGTTAATTATAGTTAACAAGTTAAACTTGTCAGCCACATTTTTTTTAAATTCTTATATTGTATATCCATTAATACAATATATTAATATATCCATGCTATATTATTTTTTATTTAATGTACATCAAAAAAGTACAATTAGACAATAATAAATTATAATTAAAATAACCTATCAATTAAAATAATATACAAAAAATAAAATAGGATAAATTTATTAATTTAATAAATTCGTATCATCAAAATTAATATCTTAACATTAATCGTATGAATAAGTTGACAAATTAAATAAGATAAAATATAATATAGGATAATATTTGTATATTAATTCATTTTTCTACAAGGACATAATAATTAAAAATATGGAGTAAATATGAGTACATTGTTTACATAGTTTTATATTTTAAACACAGTAATTTCTTAACATCGTTTAGATTTTTTTATAACAGTTAATTTAAATATTATCTAGAATTGCTTACCTGAAATGATTAAAAAATGAATTATGAATTATGTTGATATATGTTTACTTAAGACTTATGTGATTTAATAAAGCACAAAATTATTAAAATATAGTTGCAACAAACAGAGAAAAATGTAAAATGTATAGAAAAAAAAATTAACAAGTAATAGATGATGATGGAGTTATAGCTTAGATAATACAAAAAAAAAAATGATATAGTTTTTATATAAAAAAATAAACCATTATAATGATAAGATTTTAAAAATTAAAGAAATACTAAATCTTGTCATTTTTATATCGTTTTATATCAAAAAATGATATAAAAATGATATATGAATGAGGATGGGATTCATACCAGATTTCTCATTATTAAATTAACAATAAAATAGAATTAATGCCACGCATTTCATTTTATAAATATAAATTGATATAATGTTTGTTATAACCAAAGGTTGATTATTAAATTCTCTTTGATTTTAAAGTCAAAAATTATCTTGAATTTTATTCAAAATTTAATATATTGGATACAAAACAAAAACAAAAACAAAAAAACAAACACAAAACAAATTTTAACTGAATGAGATTATGGCTTTCTGTTTTGATTAATAATTGTAGTAATTTCAATACAATAACAATTGTTTTAATTAAATAAACATCATACCAGAAGATTATATTTAAATTTACTGTATTTTTCAATTATTCTGACATATTTTCGAACAAAAAAATAATAAAATATTATTTATTTTCTTCTATTGACTTTATTAGGGATACAGAAATATAAAATTAATAAAATATACTTAATAGAAGTTTATTTTCTTTTTCTAAACTGGAAACTCCATTACTGTAATACCATTACGATGAAGAATACAGGAGATTTTTTTTAATCGTCAATCGGTTTATAGTGGTTAAGTTCTTCAAATAAGTCATTAAAGAAAGAAATCCAACGAAATGACTTTAAAAATAATTTTCTTAGGGATCTAAAGATAGTTTAAATTACTCCAGTTTCGTTATTTTAAAAACAATACAGTGATCATTTATATAAAATATTGTTCATTTGAACCAAATAAAAATAATTTGAACGTTATCCAATGATTTTCAAAAATATATAAAAGTAAAAATTAATAAAGATTTTAGCTGGAATTTTAGTATGAATATGCACAGTTATGAATACCTTTTTTTTCCAATAGCATGAGATAAATTTAAAATTTGATGGGGATGGGCCACTTTGATGTTAATTGTTAAATTATTCATATCAAGTATAGGCCAGTGAATTTTTTGTAAAAATAATCAAAAGCAAATTTTATTGATTTTAATTTATTTTTTTTATCATTTAAATGCAAAACAAAATTATTTTTTCATGATTTACACATAAAAAAGTATAGTATTTACAGATAAACCATTAGAAAAACTTTTTTTGAAATGAAGGATCCTCTCATTATTTATTTATTTTTAAAGAAAACTATCAAAAACCAACTTGGTAATTTATAAATTTATTTTTAATTTTCTTAAAATCGACTATATAAATTGAATTTTAAAATAATTATTTAGTTTTATTATATCAATAAAATACTTTACTATAAATCAATGATTAACGATCCATATTTTAATTAAAATTAATGATTTTAAATTATTTACAGTGAAATAGCACTTTTGAAATACATAAATGATTTTATAAACTTGAATAGATTATAAAGTTATTTATTTTTCTTCACTTTTTAATGATGGACGCGTAGCATGGTGGAGTAGCAATTATCTTGATATTTACTGGAGTAATAAGAATGACTTAATTTAGGATAAACGTTCAGGTAAAGTAATTTTTAATAGTAATATAGGTTTACAGAATCATAGGATATATTTTTATATAATTGCAAAATTTTTAAACATATTATTATTATCTCAAACATTCTTTTAATTAAAAAAAATCAAAATAATTTTAATTGATAACTAGGATAGAAAAGGATTATAACAATTAAAAAATATATACTGTATACGTATTTTAAAAATAAAATAATTTAATTATCAGTTAAATTATGCTACGAATGAAACATTTTTATGGTAAAATTTCGCAGAATATGGAAAATTAAGTGATATTTATGAACTACTTTAGTCGAGACACAGTTTAGTAACAGCTTTCAAATCTAAATATCTGTCCACTTACATATATAGTATGCTATACAAACTACATTCGTAGTAAATTTTAAGTGATTATTTAATTAACTCTGCAGTATTCAAGCCATTGATAAATGAGAAAGATTCGGTTTATTTACGAGTTCCATCTCTTCAAAGAAATCCATCCTGAAGTGTTAAACTGGTATCTGATAGAATTAAAATTATAATATCAAGAAATCTTTATTTAAAATCCGAGATGATAGACGAAACAAAATTAAAAATCTCATAATTTGTAGCTGAATTATTTCATTCAAAAAAATTTTTCCAATTTAAGATAGAAAATAAGTTTCTAATAAAATTAAAAATGAAAATAAAATTCACTGCTTTAGAATATCATCAAGTCTCTCTATTAGAAAGAATTGAAAGAATTTAATATTTCAGAAATAAATGCGAATGCCGAATTGCCAAACAACCAAATTGGATTCTTGAAATTAAATTTAGAAAAATCGGCAAATAAATTCGTGATTAAAAATTTAATAGAATATAATATTTTCTTTGGAAGTGAAAACTTGAAAATTTTAACTAAAAAAAATATCTAAATATAGATAGAATAAACACAAAATTATATTTTTACAACGATATTCTGAATATTAAACTTTGTATAATCAAATGATTTCAAAACATTTACAATTTCGACTCTAGTTAAAATTTTGATTCATTATCAGATAGCAACTTAATGTCTCGAAAAATTGTATAAGCACAGCTAAAAGTTAGAAATGTCATTTCACATTCTCACTGGGGAAATAGTGTTAAAACAGCAGTTGACCATTTAAAACGCTTGAATGGAAAGAAGTAACTTTATTCTTTTTTTAATAGATACTAAAAAACGGAATAAAGAAATCTTCTTTACGGCATGGTATTCTATAGATAAATAAGAAATCTTTCTTAAATTCCAATAAAAAGTTGATTTCCCATCATTTTTAGCAACAAAGCAATTCAATTCAGGAAATCTTCTATCAACTTAACAATGAATTATATAAATATATAGGAAATGATACAATTATTCATCTGCAATAGATATCGAACACAATATGAACATATCTTAAATTGTTGGTCTAGTAGAAACTTTGTTCGTCATTTATTTCTTCGGTTAATTGAGAATGATGACTTCTGTGAACCGGTCTCCGAAGGAAAACAGTCTAAATTTGTTCATCCCTCAAAAGATTTAATCCTTTTAGTAAATAAATCTTGAGCAAACTGGATTATATATATATATACAGTATTAATAAAAAAAAATTCAGTAGAACTTTATAAGGAATTATAAGACTTTATCCAATTCTTCCGGGACTTATCTTGTCCCTCCAGACATATACTGAGATGAGCAACTGTAGTTATTAAATAACAATATCAAAGCATAACTTAATTCCTTTTCCTAAATGAATATTTATATTGATTTTAATGCTAAATTCATCTTATATATTATCTTAAATTTTTTAAATTGTTAATATTTTATTTTAAATTTGAAATATGTAGTTCATCAAAAGTTTAAGATAGTCTTTTCATAGAAATTTCTTTCAAATATATTCCCCTCAATCTTTATTGAACTCTTTATAATGACTTCTTCGATATATTGTACTATTATTATTACAAAGACGATATAAAAATTTGTAGTTTTGACATTTATTTATTTTCTTATGCAGATAGTCATATATTTATTGTTTATTTGAAATCATATTCCAGTAAAATGCGTAAAGTTTATTGTTATTCAAAAATAATAACTAGTATTGATTAGGCCTATATATTTAAATTTGACTGGTTAATTTTTCAATATTACGGGGAGGCCAAAAAGTTCTTGCCATGTTGCATGTGTGCTATACTTCTGTAATTGTAAACAACGATAGGTTACTGTCTTACTAATACGCGTGCTATTTTTTTTTTTTTTTGTTTTGTTTTGACAGATCCTGTTTAACCGGAGTTAGAGGGTGAGAGTAGAAGATGTCACGCTGGACAAAATTGAATATCGAGCCGTGATACAGTTCCTTCATCTTTAAGGGAAAATGCAGAAACAATCCATGAAGAGATGTCAGCTGTGTATAGCGAAAAATGTCCATTATATGAGACTGTGAAACGATGGAAATAGGTATTCAAATGTGCTCGCTATAGCCTAGAGGATGACCTAAGGTTATGTTGTCTGTGTTCATATTGACAGATTACTTACAAAAAAGGTCGACAATAACAGGAGCATACTATAGAAACTTGCTATAAAAGCTACTGGACAATATCAAGAAAAAAGGTTGCTACTAGCTGACAATGCACTTGCATATCAGATGCAGAAATAGTCACTTTTCTGCACAAATATGACTATGAAACTTTGTCCCATCCATCGTATTCTCCTGACATGTCCTTCAGATTCAAAACCTTCAGACTTCTTTCTATTTCGAAATATGAAAAAACGTTTACGGAGAAGAAGATTCTTTCATGAGGAAGTCATTATTGCTGTAGAGAACAGGTTTGCTTCCAAATATGCCAACTTCTACAAAGATAGAATTAAACGACTATTCCACAATTATGAGTAATGTGTGACCCTAAGAGATGGATATGTACAGAAGGAAGAGTTGGAGAACCAAATTTCAGATCCCTAGCACATCCGCATCAAGATAAGAGTAAGAACTTTTTAGCGTCTCTCATATTTGCGGGAAAATAAAAAAGCTGATCAAATTTACTTAATAATATCATTCACATTAAAAGCTTTTTTGAATACAAAAATTTTAGATTTAAAACATTCACTGTTAATTTTAAAAATAATATCTAGATCTAAGAAAAAATTCAAGAATTATTCATCATAATAGCAATTTTTATTCTTTATTTATGATTTTTTTTTTATTTAAATACACATTATTTACTCTCCCAGTTAGGTAAATGGAGGTATGAATCTCTTCAAATCCCATCAACGAAACCAAAAATTTTCGTTTCGTTTTCCTAATATAGATAGGTTCACTCTAAAAATATTTTTTGTTAAAAAATATTTTTAGAGTGAACCTATCTATATCAGGATATATTCTTCGTTTTGAGTTGAGGATCTTCAGAATCTTTAAAATTTATAAAAAATAAATAGTAAATACATTTTTTTTTTTTTTTTTTTTTTTGCTTTTCAAAAACCATCTAATTATTTTTGATAAAAAAAACTTCACTCATATCAATAAATATTATCATTCTATACAAAATAATTTTACATGGATAGGAAAATCATTTATGAACTCAACTAATCATGAACTGTCTAATTAGTTAAGCACTCAAAACAACATTTCGAGATGACAAAATTATTGTAAAGCAGTCATCATTTCATAATTAGTGCGAGATATTTTTAACCTTTGATATTCTTTAACGTTATTTTTTTGTAAATCTTGATCATTACATTAATTACTTATCTATCAGTTTTTCTTTTAATCTGCTAGTAATGAGTGAAGATTGAATTAGACCTGTAGTATCAACTTGAGTTCTTGTTAACTTTCTTAATGAATGTCACATTTCAGTATCTTGTTTTGTTTATGTTAGATGATTTCAATAAATTTCTTAAAAGAAAAATTTCACTTGCATTTTTATAATATATCAATTAACTATCAAGGAAATTTTTCTTCAAGTAAGCTCATGCTTTATTTTAGCTATTTTTCAATTTAATATTACTTTTATTTCTTTCTTCTTTCTTCAGGATTCTGCTGTAATTGTTTAATAAACTTAAATTCATTCATTAATATTACATAAATGTTAATTTTACTGCCAAAATTATTAATATTCGTAATTTAATTTTTTACTCGTACTAATTAATATTTATAAATGTCCGATGAAGCATAAATTTAATATCTAATGATTATTAATATTAAATAATTTTAAAAATTCTAATTAAATTTTTATTCGACGTAAGTGGACGAATTTTCTTCCATTTATCAACTTAGATCGAAATAAATAATTTATTAAATTTCATTCGTATCGAGATGCGGGTGAAATTTAATAATCCAGATAGATTATATGCTGAATATGAAATTTAGTTCGATGAAATATTTAGAATATTTTACTCTTATTCATCGATTTTATCTAAAACTTTTCTGATTATTGATAATGTCGTGATATCGTTTAAGGTATTTATTATTGTGAGATTTGGATATATTTTCTTTAGATAGAGTGAATGAGCCGAAATTTGAAAATCGCATGATAAAAAAATCTCATCTTCAACGATCTACGAATATCTAATGTTTATTGGGAAAAAAATTGAAGTGAAAACGATAAAAATCAGAACGCTGATAAGCAAATTATCTTAAGAATGCATAAAATTTTTTGAAAATTATTTTTGAAGAATAAGAATCATCACACATTTCTTTGAATTTTGTTTATTGAGATAGATGAAAAATATTTTCTTTCGCTTTATTTTTATTGATCTTTAATTTATACACATATATAATCTAATAATTTTATTAATTAACTAGTTTATAAGCCTGTGTACGACAGAGATAGATGAGCATATCTCTTCAAGCAAGGTAAATAATTGCTTGATTACTGTATCTTTTTTTCTAAAGAAATAACACTATTTTTCAGTTTTTTTATTACTATGTAGACGAATTAACGCCCTGCAATAGGCCTCTTACATCAAAGGATAGCAGAATGTTCAGAATGGTAATCAAGAGCGTGGATGAAGACCACCAAATACTTTCTAAGAGAAGGGACGGATTCAATTCAATTCCTCTGGATGGAAAATTATACTATTTCCAGATAGTGAATTCGGTCAAAAACAATAGAATCGGACTAAATTAAAATATCCATTGGATTTCCATCAACCATATTGGATCGACCATTTTGAATTCGAAAAACTATCATCAGATTCCTAATCTATAACTAGAAACCCCATTCAGCTGATAACACAATAAAATTGGACTAAATTACAGGCCGCATAGTGAATCCACCATTTTGAATTTTAAAAACTACCATCAGATTTGTAATCTGTAATTCCAAAGAACTCCTATACTGATTTTCGTCCAAATAAAGCTTAGCATTAAAAAAATCTGTTAAATTTGGAAGGCAATACTTTTATGATTCTCTTTTGAGTGTAAATTTTTTCAACCAATATGTGAAGGGATATTTTTCTCAGCATGAAACACTCAAATAGTTCAGAAAAAACGATTTTTAAGCCATAAAATAATCATTGGAGATTTAATCTCGCCTTTTCCATCCTTTGTGATAAAATTTCAGTTTGCCATACTTTTCCTAAACCAGTTCAATGGTTCCTCTATAAAATCTTCGAAATTCAGCTTTTTAGGTCATAGGGAAGTACTCAAATTCGTGAATGTATACATACATAGTTCGTAAACGTATTATATGCGGTATATAGATATAAAAATGCTTTAAAGACGAAATTTATTATCGATTTCTGACGGAGATTAATAAAATTTTGTACGTTTGTTTCCTATTTGTCGTTTAAAATTTAAATAATTAAAAATTCAATTTCGTGGTTGCCTTAATCCTAATACATTTTTGTTTTTTTTTTTTTATATAATAAAATATTTAATTATAAATTTATTCTTTCAATTAATATGCATTTTTGAATTAAACAACTTAATACTTCTAAAAATTAATAATCCTCGAATTGTTTATTGTTCCGTAAATAATTGTTAATTTTAGATTTACCAAAAGTTATTCGGATAATGAAAAAGTGAAGATTTAAAATTTTTGGATGTAATTTTAATTCCTTAATTATAATCGATTAGTTAGCTAGAATTTTATTTAATAATTTGATGTCTATAAATCTTCAAGTAACCATTTATATAAAATATCAAGAAATCGTAAAATAAACATTTTAACTTTCTAACAATTGAATGCTTGATGATGAAGATTAAAACAACTATTTAAAATATATAAAAATCTGTTCATATTTTTTAACTGATTATGCAAAAATCTATAGTCCAATCATGCAAAAATTATTTGGATGAAAGAAATGATGACATTTTTCGCAAGTTTGCTCCATAATTAAATAAATGAGAAGTATAAATGCTAAAGATTAATAATGCTGAATTTTTTTCTGTGGTGATTAAATCCTTTTTAGTTTAGATATTTATAACTTTTTCACAAATTTTACTGGGGTAACTTTCTTAGAAGAGGTCTAATGCATCCAGTATATAGAAGTAGAAGGTACAGTTTGATTCAATAAACTTGTTCATCCGATCTTCACTTCTAGTGCATTCGAACTACTTTTAAAAATTTTGTATTCTGATCGAATTGTGTATTTCGTCAGAATATTTTCATATTTTATAAATCTCCTTAGATTCTTTTTTTTTTTTTTTGCAAATATATATCCCTGTAAAACAATCAATGCGATTTTATTTTATATCTTTTATCTGAACTGTAAATTCGATCATTTGAAAGTTTATGTTTTTGTTTCTTTCGAAATGCATTTTAAAATGAATGAAAAACATTTATTGTATCTTTTATTATTGTTATAAAACATTTTTTAAGTGTTTTGGTTAGTTTATTTTATTTATATGCATGTAACATGAATTGTATTGGAACTTTTTAAAGATTTTTTTTCCATTCTTCAGAAATGAACTATCTTGTTTCTTTCTCTGTGAGCTTTTTTTATGAACATTCAAAACAAATATAAATGAACTACTGATGATCACAAAAATGTAGAAAATATTGAATTCGAAATGAAGAATGGAAATATAAATTTATAAAAATAATTCATTTGAATATAAATATTAAAAATTAATAAAATTTGAAGCAACAGTTTTCAGATCTTGTTTAATATTAATATTTCATCTCACATAATGAACTATTAATATTAAACATTATATAAATGAAGTTTTCCAATTTAATATGTACACCTTATTGTTTTAAGAAAATAATAAGTATAAACAAAGGTAAACATGTAAGATGACAGTTGGAATGAATCTATAAATATTTTCAATCATTTAATTAATCATTTTATTTATTTGAAAGCTAGATTTTTCTCAAAAGAAGATGTTAGAGACGTCAAAAATTAAGATATCTAAATATGAATTAAAAATAATTTAAAGTATGCAATATAATAACTGAATTTTTAATAATAAAATATTATTATTCATAGAAACAGAATGAATTTTCAGATACTAATTATGTACATAGATAATAAAAATATTTACAATATTTACCTTTGCTTTCACAGAGTACATAAAATGAAAGGAAAAAATAAAAAAATAAAAAAGTTCGTTGAAAATTCATTTAAAGAACTTCTTCAGCTGAATAAAGATCAAAAACATCGAGAAGTAAAGGATAAGAGATAGTAGTTCTTTTATATTTCAAGCTGAACTACTAAGTTTAGCGAAACTATTAAATACCAAAGGATGAAATTCAAAGAAACTTTCTCCAACAGTAGTTTAGCTAGTTAAAGTTTCAATCCCCAAGGATATGAGATGAAAGTATCTAATTTTTTCAACATTTAAATATAATTTTAATGCAAAAATTCAAAATTCACAGAGGTGAAAAAGATACAAAATTAAGTTAAGATTATAAAGAAAAATATATTTTTATGATAAAACGCGAAAAGATATATTTGATCATTCTATTCATGACACTGTTCCTAATTTAATTTTCATTTATGAAGAGAATTAAAAATGAAAGAAAAATCTTTGAAAGAAAAACTTCTTTTAAAACTAAATAAATAAAAATATATCAAGAAACTTAACACGAATAAATTATATTTGATTTTTCTATTTTTAAATTACACAATGCTCATTTAAATCAGTAAAATTTAATATAAGTTCAGGGATCATCGCCTCTAAACTGGATCCTCCTGAAAAACTTTAAGAGATGATTACATATGATTCTTAGGCGAAAAGTTTTATGTGAGATCACTAATATTAAATGTTATGAATATATGAGATGATGGCATTAAAATAAAACTCATTAGATGTTTAAAATATACCTGAATGTTATAGTTTTAATAATAAACAAGAAGTGTTAAACAATAAATCATCGTTGTATTTTAATATTTAAAAATGCCAAAAGAGATTATTTATTAATTTTCGCTTTGTACAAAATTTTACAATTTAAAGAAGTTTTCAGATTAGATAGTGAAATATTTTTCTTTTCAAATTTTATTCATTGTTTCAAGTAAGAAAATATTTCAATAATGCTATAGAATAAATGAATGATAAAATACAAATAATAAATCTAGAATATTTACTCAGAAAAATTTCGTTCTGAATTGCTTTTTCTATTTATTACACGAATAAGCAAAACTGTAGTATTAAAGGGTATCTTAGTGATTTGTTGCATCAATGAACTATGAAAATATACTTCAAAGAAGTACATAAATAGTATAGGATTTTCAGAATAGGAATGGATAAATAGTTTCAATGCATCACAATCATTGTTATGCGTTGGTGACAGTTTGAATTGAGAATACTTCGTCCCTTGAGTTTCTTTGAGATTTTCAAGTATGATCTTAGAACAATATAAAAGTAAAAGCTTTTTTCTTTCTTATTGGAAAAACATTTTCAAACAAATAGAAATTTCAACAAGGAAGACTGAAAATTTGTATTGATGTTTTTATTTTTGTCCAGCGAATCTATTTGATATTTGAATTTTTGTAAGATTTTATAATTTATAGCGATATAAAAAAATACGAAGTGATCGTTACTCTGAATTTTTTCAGGGCAAACTTTAACTGGTGAATAACAAGCGCAATAATTTTATCAATCGAAATAATTCAGACATTGAATAAAAAATTTTTCTCGTTTACTCAAATCCTACTGATTAAAATAAAATACTCTAGATAATAATGATAGAAATGTTATATAATTAATTACAGACTTATTATAACGATGCTATATTAACTAGTATCGCCAATTAATATAGAAACATATTCTATTGTAATAGCTCGTTAAGAGGAACATTACTATAACAAGAGATTTCTGTTATCTCTGGCAAAACATTTGATGATGCTAATTGTTATAAGGATTTTCTTTCTTCTTATGATCGGAAATGTAGCTTAATAGATAACTATCAACGAATCGAGATTATTTCAAACTTATTATTTTAGTCGTAGATTATTTTACGGAAATTCCATTTTTATTTCTTGGTAAACAATTTAAGCGAAAACTTGAATTATTCAAGTCCATGTTTGAGATTCTTTTAAAGTTCGATATTCTTTTTTACACAGTTTTTCAGCGATAAATTTCTAGGTTTAATTAAATAAAAGACAGTTATAAATTAAATTCTTACAGAATTTATATATTTTATCATGTATAATTTATGTTTAAGATTGCATATATTAGTTAAAGCAGCAGATTATCGATTTTTAAAGATATTAAATATAGACGTACTAATGAAAGAAACAGAAGGTTTATTCTTTGGTTTTAATAAGGGACTTACTTTATGGAAGGACGAAGAATGAAAAGGAAAGAGTGTAGGATAGCAAGATGATAGGTATAGGCTATCAAGAAGATAAGTGGAAAGGATCCTACTGGAATGAAATGAAGTAGGGTCACTAGAGAGGTGAAGAGAAGTACATCCAAGATCCCTATCGGATATAAAATACTAAATATAGATTATAAACTTTTAATTCTGATTATCTGATGCCTTAGACTTGAGTTAATTATTTTTGCATAAGTATACAGTCGCGATCAAACTTATTGAATAAGTTAAACCACTTTACGTGCTACCTGTTCACAGACGATTATCGGTTTTCATAACTATATAAATATTAAATTTTAAAAGTAATTATGAACATAAAATATGTAAAAAGATTAGAGACGAGACTAAACATAATAATTTCATTTATAATAAAAGTTATACGATATTAATGGTAACAACAGGATATATTACTACGATTTCACAAATTAATTTTGCTCATCACGCTACTGAAAATTATTGTAAATGGTTAACCATGTATTATATAGTTATTAATTACCGAATATTGTAAGTGATAATTAGTAATAATTATTTCATTACGCATGGTTTGCAAACTAGTCATCTTAATTCGTATTTTATCTTTAAAACTATGCCACTTACCACGCTTAAAAATTAAGAAAAGTTTTAAATAAATATTTATATTAAATATACAAATTTTTATATATTTTTTATAAAAAATTGTAAAAATTTTCTAAAATTTCATATTTCTAGCTTTTCTCGTACTCGTACGAGAAAGGTATTGTAGTTTTGTCTGTAGTATTGAAATGTTTAATAATATTTTCTGTAAATTTAGCTTTCAAACCGTTATCGCATTGTTTATTTATACACGTAAAATTAATAAAATTTTAACAAACAAACTTTCGGTTAATGGATTAAACAGGAATATTTATGGAACGTAGTGCAATAAATGTCATATTTATGTTTGAATTATGCTCACATTTTAATTTCATACCTCTCTCTGTATTTCTGCCTTTTCAGCTTTAGCAATTTCAATTTTGTCAAGAATTCACCTTCTGCTCTTTTGTTACATTAAAAAATATGTCTTCCTATAGACACGAGACGTTTTTTTATTGGTAGGAAATTCGTCGAAATTGGAATATTTTACGGTGGATGAAAGCCTTTAATTCCAAAGATAAAATAAAAAAAATTTAAAAACATATATATGGAATATACATATATAAATATGGAAATTTTATTCTTTAAATGTTTTTCATGTATATATTGCATAAATTATTGATAATTAATAAAAATAATTAACATTTTAACACTCTATAAATTTATTATAAGTAATTTTTATTCATATTTACAATGCTGTTATTTTATTATATAAGTAAATGTCAAAAGAATATTTTTCCCAACTTATGAAATTTTTTCTAACTAAAAATTAGAATATTTGAAGTAAAACTTCTCTAGCAACAATCTAATAATGCACCTCAGCCTTGAAGAATAAAAATAAATCTATAGATTCTTTCCTTAGTAAAAAAAATGCATATGTATCTCTTTTTTTTGAAAGGATATAACGTAAAAGCTGGTTAAAAGAATTAAAAAAAGGAAAAAAGTTGAATAACATGACCTGGAGTGGTGCATCAAATCAGAAATAACGTACTGTAAAAATCTTGTAGAGTCTAAGAGAAGGTTACTTGAACTACGTTTCAATTATTAGTACAGTTCAATTGTTAATTTCTATCTGTTAATAAATAGCAATTATTGTTTGATGTAAACAGGAACTATCGTTTTAATATTATCGTGAGAGATTATTAAATATAGCAATCAAATAAAGCTTTATTACTGTAGACAGACTAAACAATAATAATAGTAAGGATATTTGAGTTGTTCTCTACTCGGATATCGTTGAGAAGCCAAATCTGTGGATTTATCGCAGTGGAGTATCAAGATCCTTTTCCAATATACTTGGTTTTAACCTCTAGAAATCACTGGGTTCAGTCGAAATGTAAGAATTCAGGCGTTAAAGAAAAACAAATAAACGCTGTTATTCTGAATCCCAATCGTTTCTTTAACTCTAAATTCTGCAAGTATAGTATTTGATAATCGATACCACGACTAGAATGGAGTACAGATTTTTATTTCGTAAATCGAAATATATTGACTTGATGAACATCTCTAGATGGCGCTACATTCATTTTCCGAATTTTATAGGAAAAACAATTTTTAAAAAATGAATTAACAATTTTATCCAACATTAACGATTGATATAATATGCAAAATAGCAAAAGCAGAGTTATAATATAACGTTAAATTAATTAACTATTTTGCTTGAAATATATCGCATATACATATATAACAACATTTTCCTCTCATACAAAATTAAAAAATTTATATTTTATATCATTCTATTTTAAACGTTTGTATCTTACATTGGTAGCTTTTGGCTAATCTTGGATTATAAAAATGAAAAAAATTTTATGTGAATTAAATAATAAATTTCGTGATGTCCACCATCAAATTTCATATAAATTTTATATTTAAATGAACATTATACACTACAATTAACATTATAGGTTTACTAATATACTTAGTTTACTACTACTTAGTTAATAACTAACTTACTACTACTTAGTTTACTAACTAACTTAGTTTACACTTAGTTAATTTACTATTACATTATAAGTTGTACTAATTTATCAAGACTAAAACATATATTAAAAATTATATAAATCATCGTTTTTAACGTGCTTTCCAAAGAAAAATGTCGTTTATAAGATTTTCACGAAGATGGCTTGAGTCTTCAGACAAACAAGACAAACAATAGTTATCGCAATTAACAGATTTTCATGAAATTCTATAGGTTTGTTTAGCATTAAATGTGACTTGGATTCTCTAACATTATAGCTGCATCCATTTAAAAATGGCAGTTGTTTAAACTTTTCAGGTTTCTCCTAATGGAAGTGATATGGATTTGGGTAGGATTCTCAACTAAGGTTTAAAAATTGGATTATTAGATATTGAAAATTCAGGTCTTCATTCAGATTAATGACATATTCTAATCAGGTATTAATCATTCCAAAATAGCGAACATGTTCGAAAGATAGGTGTTAGATCTTACCAGGACTAATGATTTTTATTAATTAACATTAAAATTAGCATAAAAGGATAAACATTTTTCAAAAATATACATATATATCACGATGAAAATCCTAATCAAATATGAATTTTAACATTTTTCATAAATATTGTAATTTGAAACTTTTAGCCGAGAATTTATTTTCAGTTGATATTAAAAATTTCAAGATTTACCGAATCATTTATAAAAAAAAGACAAAACTGATTTCTTTTCTGTTTAGATAAAATTCTATCTCAAAATTAATAAAAAAAAAAAAATATTCGACCTGTTTTTCTTATTTAAGTTTGATATTTAGATGTAAAGCAGGGGTTACGATTTATAAAATTTATGTAGCAGGAATTTTTCTGGTGACTTGGAGTTGAAATTTCAAAAACAGCATTAAAAAAAATGCACTTAATCATCTAGAAAATTTTTTTTTATAAGTGAATCAATAAAGGGTACAACTATGTTATCTTTCGCGTAATTTGTTACAAAGAAAACGCATCTGCTGATGACAAAAATTATTGACGCAATGAAGAAGAAGACGACAGTTTGAAGTATGAAATGATAAATTATTAAATTAATATGCCTCTTTATGGCACTCGCTGACCGAATCCCACTTTTAAAAATTAGTTTAATTATTTAATATAATAGAACATTATGTTTTAAAACTACTTCAAAAGTGTCATTTGTTTACTCGTTTAAAAAAATGATAATTTTAATAAATTCTAGTTTAGTTTTATTGCTTTGCTTCTTTTAATCCTCAAAAGGATAATATTTTCAGAAAAATTAATTATTAGAATTGCATCTTTCCAAGAGAAAAAAAAAATTTAATAATAATACTGAAAATAAAGAAATTAAGAGAAAAGTATTATTAAAATTAATTTCTTCGATATTCGTTCGCGTTATCTGAAAAATAACAATTAATTTATTTTAATGTAAGATGTTAAATTTCCTGCTATTTCTATCTCAGTTTACATGTATTGATTGCAGATTTTGACGTATCAAACAAATTCATGAAGGAAGGAGAAAGAATCAGAAAATGGAATTTTACTGTTAACTGTCTACGATCCAGATAAATGAATTAATTAGTTAAGTTCATTTTCTCCAGATATTTCATAAGCTAAATTGAATAAATGTAAAAATTAAAAAACAGTGTGCCACAGTTAAACATCAGACAGAGACGTCTGATGTTTAATAAATTGATTATTTGCTCAATAATTATCCGAATTCTTATTTAAAAAAAAATCAATTTAAATTTTCTCGTTTTCTGAAAAAAATACGTAAAAAAGTTAATAGAACTTTTTAATTAATTAGCATGATTTTCAATCTGTAAAAAAATAATTCTAATTTTGCGAGAGAATTCTCTTCCATATATTATGCAATTTTATTTGTAAAAAAAAAGTAAATAAATAAATTTATTCTTGAAACACACGAAAGATATTCGGAGAAAAAAGATAAATGACTTCAGCATTCATAAAAAGTCACTTCATATTTGATGGAGAGATACACTCAATAGCTACAGATATGTAAAGAGTACATTTAGTCAGTTGAATTACGTGACCCAACACATTTTCATGTCAGATGTACTTTCTATGAAATATTTGCACATTCCCAGTGGAAAACTCACTTTGCTTACTAAGAAAAACATAAACATTTTCAAAGATCTTTATACATTGCCAAAAGCAACTTAAACTATAATAGGTTTATGGTAAACGAAAGAAAATAAATACTTTTACAAATTAAAACTTTATGATTTTATCTTTGTGTTAAATTGGACGGTGGTTCTGTAAATAATGTATTTATTTATTTATTTTATATATTTAAATAAATTTTTTAAATAGTTTATCAATTCTTTAAATATGTGTGGCTGTCTTAATTTAAAAATTTTATACGTGTTAACAGAAAAAAAAAAAAAAACTAAATACGTCGAATGTTTATTGAAACTGTAGTAATAAAGTAAATTTCTGACGGCATTTTAAGAAACAGAACTAAAAAATATTTTCCTCAAGACATTTATTATCTAGAATTTTGCATGTTTAGGACATTAAACGAACAAAAAAATAAAATGGGAACTGGATCATCGAGGATATCCTTAAAAGTAGACAAAGTTTGGAGAATATATCAAAAGATGGTCCCCCTACTATGCTACTTTACGCCTTCCAGTTTTAATATTATGTAAACCTATAAATTTTCTTTAAAAAGATGAAATATTATACAGAAATATCCTAAGGGAATTTTCAACTATAGAGATATTATCCAGAACAATCCCAGTTTGGCCGTTTCGTCAAAAAATATGAGGTGTTTTGTGTTTTCTGTCATGGAAAAAACGGTAAATCAATCATAAAATAAATCTAAATTTTTTACAAACAATCTGTTTATAAACCACCATATTCGGGTTATCAAATTATAACGTAACGTATCAAATATTTTTTAATAAATAAAACTGCTTAATGATCGAATATTATTTTTTTTCAGGTGTCATTTTATTTTAATTATAAGCTCCGTATGTAAGAAGATTGTAAGATGTTTTACCAATTAAATATTTATCAAGTTAGTATTGTCTGACCTTATGTAAGATATTACGAAGACAAAATCCCGTGTGGACAAGCATAACATATATATCCAATCATCGGACATACAACTCGTTTCCTGAAAGCTCTTAACCCCATTTCTCTTTTCACCACGATAGTTCCTTCATGATTTGTCAGTTGCCGTCGAATTCGACTCTTCATACAAGACATATGATGGGATAAGAAGAACATGTCTAACTCAAACTGTTCAACAACATACAAGATACGAACCAATGAAAGATAACCTCATCATATTGAAATATCAACAAAGTTCATCATGAATCATTTGTTCTCTTTTACTCTATCTATCAAAAAAATAAATATAAAAAATCTTTTCCAAAAGTCTGTTTGCTGAGAGCGAAAAAAAAAAAAAAATATTATATGCTTAAAAATTTTATCATCTTACAAAGATTAATATACTTAAAGAAAATGTTTCATATTATTTCATAAATAAAAAAAAATATTTTCTTTTAAACCATTCGAAATAATAAAACATATTTTTACAATTTTATTATTTATTTAATCAGCATAATAATTCAATGTTTTATAAAAGTTAGAAATATAATATGACTGGAAACTAGATATAGTTTTAATATATATTAAAAGAAATAAAATATCTGTGCCTTAATACTGGTTTTCAATATTTTTATTTAATATCAGTTGGAAGAATTTTATCACTCCTGTGGTAAACAACTTGATCAATAGAAGCAGCGAATATGTCGACTGCACAAATGATAAAAGGCCTTTAACATACAGTGCTGTGAAGTTCAACTGTCATAAACCATGCTGCATCGAATCCAGAGGAAACCGTTGTCTATAAAATGTAATATATACTACCGACGTGTATGCAAATGAACGTATATTTGATATTCTCTCTCTCTGCTACCTAGCAGTATGCAGGATATTACCTTTGCTACTTCTCTTAAAATAGCAAAAGTTCTATGCATTTCCTATACACTTATATCGTTCGACTAAAGTTGTTAAGAACTTCAAAAACTTTAGAAAAACTAATTTCGTCCAAATACTTTACGTGTCTTTGACAATATGGAAAAAAAGTCTGTGATGTTTCATGTTAAAATTTTATTTTCAAACCTTAAATCTGTAGAGGTTTTTCGGAATTAAAAGTGTTTTATCCCACTCGCATAAAAGAAAATTCCATTTACCTTCTTTTTCTATTAATATAAAAAAATTTTAAAGCTTTTTAACATGCAAACAGTTCGAATAAAATGAAAAACAAAAATATATATTTTAAAGATATATCGACATTAAAATGTTAATTATCTTTTTAAAGATTATTGATTCTTTATATCAATTTTGAGATTATTTTATTTTTATTTTTGTAAAGGAATAAAAAAACATTGTTTACGAAATTTATGAACCATTATTTTGAAATTTACAGTTTTATGTTTAAATGAATGAAAATTTTACAATAATTTTTCGACTTAGAAATATTCAATTTCGAACTGAGGCAAATGTTTCTTTTCTAGAAGTTAAATGATAGATTTACGAAGATTTATTAAATATTTTAGGATATTACACAGACGGAACATATTCGATTTATCAAATTTAATATAAAAGCAAGCAATAAATTTTATTCATTTCTATCATTTCATAGCTTGAAGAAATTTAGTTTTAAAAGAAAAAAAAATAGAAAAAAAGAGCAACCTCAGCATTCTCATCACAGAGTTCCTTATCGGGAGATATTACTAATGTGTCTGCTATTTCTGCATCTTTAATGTAATCTTCTTCGACAGCAACACTCGTTTACCACACGTTTCACGATATTATGTGAAAGACATTACTCCGAATCCAGTCATCAGTGCTTCAATTCTTTTCGCCATTATACAAGTTTCTAACGTCTTTCGGTCTATAAGAATTTCCCGATAAAACACCAGCGACAGTAATCAACTTGGTTTCTCAGAGGCAAAGCGATTCATAACCAACTAAAACACGGCGATTTCCAGGTCAGTAGATTGCCATACAAAAATCTTGTTTCCTTTCATCATTTACCATTAGGTCACATCGATGCAAGACGCGATCCTACCTTCCTTCTGTGTATAGTTTCATCTGGAATACTTCTTTAACAACATCCGCCTATCGTATATTTTAGAACAGTGGCTAAAGCATTTTCGGTCAAGTAATATTTCATGACTCAGCATGGAACGATGTTCGCTTCCCAGAACACTATAGACTGTGACAGTATTACATGATTAATGTAGGGATTTTGTTGCCGAACAACAAACTGTGAGCCATCTGTGTAGAGATAACGATAGGATTGGTGATAGATAACTTTCTATTGTAAAGGAATTACATTTTAGTTAGTTTAAGGTCGATTGCGTATCGCGATGCTTATATTTTCTTATTTAATCGTTAAATTGTTTTTATTTTTATGCTTTGTTTTGAGAATCAGATAAAACAAATGCAATTTGTCACGCGAATAAGCAATTTCTATTTAAGAAAACTTCTGTTTAAAGCTAGCTTGTTAAAGGTCACTTTTCAATTAATGCTTTCGAGTGTAATGATGACTTTTCGAATCGCTTAATCTCTTTCAATAGATCGTCTTAAAGATATTTTGAATAGAAAATAAATTGATTACTACTGAAAAGAAAAATTTTTAAAGATATTTTCCTATTTCTTATACCATTAAGTTCTTTCTTCACTTAATGATTTATAAGAAAAAGAATGGATTTAAGAAATTTTCAATTTATTTTTACAGAATTAATTGCTAATTACAATCTTTGAAAACATCAAATTATACATTTTTTTTAAACTTATTTGAATATAGAGAAAAACTTGTTATTGAATTAAAAAAATAATTTAGAGAAATGATAAAATGTGTTGTTCGTTATACTTTCTCATGTTAGTTTAATGAGTAACAATATTATTAAATAAAATTTAAATAAAAAAAAAATAAAGTTATTCAGCATAAAGAACATTGAAATAAATAGCAAAAAATAGAAAAAAAAATAATTTTTAGCTTTATTTCTCTATTTAAAACACATTTTAAAGCTTATTAATTCAATAGTTTTCGAATTTTTTACGACAATTATAAATTTTCATTCATGATTAAAAGTTTTCACGATAAAAATGGAAAAGTATTTTTTACTCGGATATTTTATGCTTTCATCGAAATTTATACTCTGAAAATGCTTTCTATTTTAATATGACAAATCTTCACAGAGGATTTACTTTGCTATATAAACTTTAAATTGTAACAAGACATTTCTAATTAACTTGTGATTATCTTGCCGCATTTAATTTTCTACTTGTCAAGAAAATAATAGTTTAAAGAAAAATATTTCTTCTAATATATATAAACCTTGTTGCTTTTCCGTTTTGATTTAAATATCCCTTGCAATCCTCTTTAAATATAATTATTTTTATCATAAGCATAAATACTATATATCACATCATACTTTCGTATAAAATATGTTCAACACACAAGAGGAAAATAATTTAAAATTATGTCTTATAAACGTTTCGGTTTATGCAACAACAAACACAAAAAGAATTGCAAAATTCGTTAAGAAAACTATTTAAATAGCTATTGTTAAAGGTAGAATTGATAATTCTTTTATTATACAATTTTGTTATGTGATCGAAATTACTTTTAATATTACATCAATGACTTTTCGTACTTTCTATTTCTGTTTCTTTGTAGTTTTCAACATGGTGAAACGTGATCTGGAACTCAATAGTTTTGTCAAAACATTGTCTTTCCTATTATAACGTTTGTGTTGGTTTCTAGTACGTTGTCAGAATATGTACACAAGTTATTTTTTCCCAGAAGAAACACTATATTTAATACGTTAAAATTACTACTAATAATCGCAACAATAACATTTTCTAAAATAACTATCGAACGGCAGCTAGTCTGTAGATCATGTTTACGTTTACAACTGATAAATTATGTTATTAATAAAACTTTATTAAATTTTATTTAAATTCTTAATAAATATTTTTACTAGGCATCGTTTAACTTTCTTAAAACTTATTAAAATATTCTTAAGATAATTTTTATGAATAAATGTTTACTAATTATAAATTAATCCAAATAAAGAAAAATGAAAACAAAATAAGCGAAAATTAATTAAAATTTTACTTTTAATCAATTAATTCTTTAAAGAAAATATATTAAAGTTAATCTTTATGAAGATGTATAAATATTTTGCTTGTTTTATTAATCTTAAACTAGAACTGCTGAACTGCTGCATCGAAGATTCTTAAAAATCAATTCACAAAGTTAGAAAGATCTTTAAATATTCCTTAATTTATCGATATTTTAATACTAATCTGTTCATAATTATTAAGAGTATGATTTGCAGTCTTAGAAGATTTGTATCCATTTCGAACATTATCAGTTTGCAATACTGTATATCTAGTTAAAATGTATGTTGTAGTTTGTTAGCTTCCGTAGTTTATTCTCATTCAGAATTGATTAGTATTATTGTATACCGTCCTCCTAGATTTACACTTTCAGATTGAAATGAATTAATAGAATTATACGCTTGTTTGGAATTTATATAACTTAATAAGAGTAAAGATCAAACAATTATAAATTGATAATTTAAATTAAAAATATATTTTTGAGAATATAATTAGTTTGTTGCAAATAAAAAATATATATATAATATATCGAATATAGAACTTGTATTCTATCACTATTTTTATGGATGATTGTTTGCACTGCAATTTATTTTTTACACGTTTTCATTTTTTTTTAATATAAAAACATCTTTAAAATATTTATCGTTTGACAGATTTTTTCGAGCATAATTCATATCAAAAATTATAAAAACTACAAAAAACTGTTACAATAATTTCCATATAAGAAGTACACAGTTTAGATCCACAAGAAAAATGCTTTCACAATCTTTATACAAATATAAAGGTAAAAAAAAAATTATATTTATATATTTTTCTTTAATTAAATTAATATTTAGATGTGGAAGTTGATTTATAGTAACTAGAAAATAAAAATTTAACCGAAAGTTTTTAAAAATATGTGGAAAAAAAATTAATTATTACTGTTGTTATAATTATCATTTTACAAATTTGTTTTAACTTTTGATATTGTTTTTAAATTTTAGAGACGTTAACAATTAACATCATGTAACATTAAAAATAAAAGTTCTAAACAATTGTTAATTTAAATAGGTTTTTTTTTTAATTTAGCTTAAAAATAATCTTGTAAACTTGACAAAATAAAATAAAATTAAAAAAAAAAACCCCATAGTAAAGCATCATCAGATAAATCACCAGATGATCCCATGTATTACCAGATCAAGTACTATTAGACTTTACTTTTGACGCCATTAGACAGCGCTTAGAGATGATGCGATCACTACATCACTTCTGATCCTCGGTACAGTGATCAGAAAGTAGAGTTGCTACGCTAATATAACGCTTAATGTAATAAACTAATACAATTAATATATATATTATTGATATAAAGTCTATAAGCCATAAAAATGTATAATGCTAAGTCAGGTTATATTTATGACCGTTATGTATATATATATTGTTACATCTGACAACCATATGATTTAATAATAATAAAACAAATATCCTGATAATTACTAATGCATAAGAAAACAATGAAAATAATATATGAGAAATTATATAATTCAAGAAAAACAATTGTTGAAAAGTAAGATAATATGCTATAAATGAAAAGATACGTATTAAAAGGTAAATAAATAAAATTGAAAATTAATGTTGCTGGTTGCATCGCAGACGAGAGTAAGGGAAATTTTTTTTTTTTGGCGCCTGTTTCCTGTGAATGAGATTATAGCGAAAAATGGCGTACTTCTAAGTAAGAAGTTTGTTAACTCGTGTATTATTATAATTTATTGAATAAACAGATTCCTATTACAATAACTGCGCCAACAATTAATTATGTTAAAATTTAATGGTTATAAATAGATATTTTCACGTCTTTAACTTCGAATAATCCAGAAAATTAATTACTGTATAAGAATATTAAAATATAATGATCTTAATTCCGCTGACTACATTTATGGTAGTGGTCAAAGATGTATAGTTGTTCGCATTTGAAAAATAAATAAAATGTAGAGATGTTTAACGTACAAAAAAAGCAAAAATTCACATCTAAAATATTATTACAAGTAAAATTTTAAATAAAAATTACTCTATCTCAATACCTTATTTAAGATTTATTAATGCAATAATTAAATTTTATTTCTTTCACATTAATTAATAAGGTACATACAAAATTAAATTTTTATGGATTATCAACAAAACCAGTTTTATCTAATTAAATTTTTAATGAAAATGCGAAAATTATGCTTTAAAAGTACTTGTGTTAAATAATTTATGACATGACAGAAGAAATTTTATCTTTGAACATGATCAAAATTAAAAGCTAAATATTAATTTGAGGTAATTAAGTGGTTAGAAGAAAAAAGAAAGTAGGTGTTCCTTAATCTTTTTTCAGTCTATGGTACTCGTATTTTTATAAGTTAACAATGACTTCTTGCCATTGATTTTCTTCACCAAAAAAAAAAAAAAAAAATTATTATTTTTATGACATTTTAGTACTGTTTCTTTTACTTTAGTTCCGGAATTCTAAGTAGTATATATATGGCAGAGTTCTTTTTGCTGTTCAATCTATTGGTTGGAATCTTAAAACTATAACTTACAATAGATAATACAATGTACTCTGAGACTTAGTTGATGCTAGCTTTAGAATTTTCACTGAACTGACAACAGTGAAAACACCAAACGGGTGGTCGAATTCCCATCGAGGGATATATCCAGACAACCTGCACCTGACAGTTTTCTCTCGGAAACCTTATCTCTAGAGTAACGTTGATAACATACTTTACATTTTCTGTTCTCTAGAAAGTATTAAATGACGACCTACTTTATTTCTAAGAAAGTGTCTTGTTTTCAATCTTGAATAACAACAGATGTAAAATTCATTTTAGAAGAGACGTTTTGAACTTTTGCGATAATCTTTAATATTGAGAGGAAAAAAACAGTCATAATCTCATTTCATATTTTAGTAAGAAAATGAATGGATTAAATTTTCAACTTAAAAAATAAGAAAAAAAAAGAACTTCAAAGTTCCCGCTGAATGTCACATATTTTGAATGAGTCACATAATAAGAGACTTTATTTTTATTCTTTACGTTTCTTCCCCACTCTTCTTTTTTTTACTAAAATATATTTAATTTATAAGTATTAATTTAAAAAAATAATCATATATATTAGAATAAAAAAAATTATAAAAAAGAAACAAAATTTTAATCTCAATAAATAAGTTTAAATTAATATTAAAAAAAACTACTAATGCTTTTCTTAAAATAAAAAATTCAATTTTACTAAAATAATCTTAAAGAATTTTTTTTTAATTTATCATAATCTATAAGCAATAATTTTTAGAACTCTAGAGTTATTGATTGAATTTTAATCTGATTGAAAATACTGTAGTTATATATATTTGTAAATTGAAGAATAAGCTTCAATTTTCATATGATGTATCCTTGTCGTGATAACTTTTACAGATGTTCATTAATGTTGATATAAAAAACAAATAATCTAATTTTTTTCTATTCTTAAAAGCGTAAGACAACATTTCCCAAACTTTTTCTATGACTGAACGCTTCACAAATCCCGAAATTTTTACGGAACACCTTGATTATTTTAGTATAGATAGATATTTATAATAAATAAATTAGGCAAGAAGTATAAAAGTTAAGAAAAGAAAACAAAAACATTTATCATCAAATTGTAATCATGTAAAATAAACTAACGCCTCCAGTTTGCATAATATTTAAAATCATATGAGGCTTATATTAATTTTGATAATTTTTTACGGAACACTTATTGATTATCCGCGGAACAGCAGTGTTCCGCGGAACATATTTTGGGAAACGCTGATGTAAGATACGCTTATTTATTAAAATCTATATTTATTATCATTTCAGTTGCCATTCATGGTAGAAATTCGAAAATTTTAATTTTGTATCATGGTAAAATATATGAAAAATTAATTCTGTTAGTTATTATCATGTTTCATTGAAACATATAAATTCATTAACTTTGTACTATTTTTTTTAACTTCTGCAAAATTTTTTAAAATGTTCGACATTGACAAAAACTTCTTTTAAGTTCTCTAATTGCTTAAAATCGTTTCCACGATTTAAAACGATGTTATTTCTAGCGAAATTTTCGACGTAGAGTTTCGGAAAATTTGCATAAACAACTATGTATTATAACTATTTGATATTCGCTGATTGCCTATTCCAGAAACAGAGATTAACGTATTTTATATTGGTAGCTAACCCATAAGTATTTGTAGATAATGCTCAAGCAGAAACTTGTCAGGCTAATGGGCCGAAAGAATCATTGCTCTTGTATGAGTCTGCCAATTACGTGGCTTATCAAATCAAATTGCATGCTCTCGTCTTACAGACAGAGAGAAACGAAATCAATAAAGAAGTACAAGCACAGCAAGATTCACAACAAATTTTCTGATATTTTTCCAATTATTTAAAAATAAAAGTTTAAATTCATTTACGCAGATAAATGCGGCATAATACTAATTTTAAACTCATAAACATGTGATTAAAAATTTTATAACGTATGTTCAAATCGTCTGAAGTTGTTTATAAACATCATAACGGTTAAATACTTTTAACATGGATATTTGATTATCTATTAAATGTGCTTGAATACCGTAAAATTTCGGATAAATTAGTAACTGTAAACAGTAATCTGTACGATTAACTTTTACAATATTTTGTTCACATCTCAACTGTACATTTTTAATATGTAAAAATAAATGAAAAAGATCCTATGAAATTCTAAAATTCTTGGATTTACAAGTTAAACATTTTTTAATCCACCAAAATAATTTCTAAATCCATTTTTTATTAATTCATTGACTAAAACACAGTAATCAAATAATTTCTAAACCATCTCATTTTTTTTGTAACGAGAAAAATAATAAGATTATTAAATATCATCTAATTGGCTTATAATTTTAATTTTTATATTTTGCAGAAAGGATTATGATTTGTAAGATTCTTATTATTTATTTTAAATATCGTTATTATTCGCATCACATCAGCAGCAGAGATAAACTAATAAGATTCGATTAGATGCGTGAAATTTTCCAGAGAAGCGTAAGTACGAAAGTTAAAATATTATTTACAAATATCTCAATATCGTTTTAATGAAATTATAGCGATTCATTTGAATTTTCTTTAATTTTTGTATAAAATTTGCGACGAGTTTCCTGAGTTCGAAAACGTAGTCTAGTAAACGCATTTAATATTCTTGTCACTGTTGTATTTGTTTACTCAAAAGTTTTGCTTGACATTCTCTTATTACAGTTATCAGATAAAAACTGATTACATTAAACGAGTGAATTTAAAAATATCAGTAATGAAATTACCATTAGGAACCCGATCATTAAAGATCTGTCAAATTGGAATAACAAGACAAAATCATGCAGATCCAATTATCTCATACGGCATATTTCTGCATTCTCCCAGTTTCTGTAAAACAATTGCCTCTAATTGAAAGGACTTGTTTTAAAAAAATAATAATAAAAATAACATTTTTAATTAGTGAAAACCGTGGTTTTCCTTTGTCGAAAACGAAACACGATTTAGTTGTTAAAACTTGCGAAGAAAAATTAAATAAATAACATACTTAAGAAATAATTTTATTACTACGTATAATTTAATTCTTTTACAAATAACTTCTGCAGAATTTAGTTTTAAAATATTATAATGAACAAAATTTATAACAGTCAAGTTATGTAAGGAATACGCGACAAAAAGAATTGTTTGCAAGAATCATAACAATTTAATTTGTTTATTTAAATTTTCTCTGGCTCTCTCTCTTTCTCTCTTATTCAGGCGATGAAAAATTATTTTTACAATTAATCATCTTTAATATTTAAAATGATAAAAATGAATAAAACATATTATTAATTCTGTTAATTTGGAAGTACAACGGAATAAAAATTTATTCACATATTTGCAAAACTTGTTTAATTGTATTAAATATTTTCTTTCTCAAACTTTTATTCAAAATATTTTTTTTTTCTTTTTATTGATTATAACAAATAAAATAACACTTTGTAAATAAGGTACGGCAAATGATAATTATGCAAAAAGTTTCATTTGCATCTTTAAACTATTCGTGTTACAAAAATAAGAATGCTGTGCATTGTTTTATTTTTAGAAAATTCTTTAGAAGCATAAGCCACTGATTATTCATGCACCGAACGTACAGTAGTTGACATTTTCTATAAAATCTACTTGTGGATTTCTGTTTTACATATTTTTACTAAGAAAAATTAAATTTTTCTTTATATTTTTACTCAGCAGAAACTCTGCACATTAACAATAAAAGAGTAATTTAAATTTATCGGATTGATATTGTTGATTAAATTAAATCACAAAAGGAAGAATTATATTGAAAAATTTCATATAATTTTTATTACTCTGATTAAACATATATATATATATATATAAATTCACGGGTTCTATTTGAGTTATTATAGAGTTATTATCAATGATTTTTCCAAATTTTCATCTTCTCGAAATTCTTGGGAAGAATGTGTTTGGACAAGGAAAAAAAAACAATAATAGCTTCACATAATTTAATTTTATGTTTATACTAACTCAACGGCTAGAATGCATAGAAATTTTAAAATGCATGTTAACAGCAATGAATAGAATTTTCTTCATTTTTAAAATTCCAAAAATAACCGAGGAAAAATTAAATTTTCATAAGACAAAGTAAACATGATGTAAAATATATTAACATATAAATTAAATTCTGAAATTTTTCCAATTAAAATTTAAGAAGAAATTTATTCAATCTTTTGCTATTCTAGTAGAAAAGTGCTATTGTCGATTCAATTCTTAAACATTCTTTTTATGTAGTCAAAAACATACCACTGAAGCAATTATTTTCTTGAAAGTTTTTATAATTATAAAGAAAGGAAAACAACTATGCAAAGGAATATTTAGTTTTGCAAATTTATTATTATTATTATTTATATGAAATAAGAAAATTCTTAAGGACGTATAATGGGACAAAAATTATGCATTTTTAGTGCTGCATATCGAATATTTTTTTTTTTTTTGATCAAAACGCGAATATATTGCAGAATTTAAACTAGAGATAGGAGGTTTTTCAGATTCACGTGTGGAATTTCGTTTGCCTGCTCAAATACTGTTTATCTAGCATTGACTCGAACTACTTTCCTCTGCAATAAGAAAATGCTTCTTTGAATTGGACTTAAAACGTTATTTAACATACTGAATAATGTTACATATAAAATAGATCTATGTCATAATAAAATTATTGCATTTATTGTTGTGAATGCAAATGATTTTATTATTTTGAACACACTGTTTTTTAAAACAAATTTAAGAAAACATTTAATGAAAAATCGATTATATTACAGCTCAAACTAATTGTTTATCAATGTTTACTTAATTAAAATTAAATTTAGATCTTCAATCATCCTAACTACTCTATAAAGCAATTATAACAGTGTGATATGTAAACAGTATCCGAAGTCTAATTATTTTAACAAAGATGATTATATACTCATCAGATTCAAAATGACATTCTACGATAATATGTATATAGGTTAATAAATTTTCATGGTTTACTGTTTCAATTACTACTGTTTTACCTACTTTCACATCATTTACTAGTTCTTTTTATCGAATATAAAATATTTGTATGTTTAAAATTTTAAGAAGACGAAGGATTTCGAGTATGTATAATAGTATCAATGCTACTTAAACTCTCATTTGTTGTTATTCAGTACTTGTCTGGCCATGATTCTTTTGGGGATTATTTGAATAGGTTTCATATTTTGGATCTTCCACATTGTTATTGTGATAATTCTTCTGTGTAGTCTGTGCAGCATGTTGTAATGAATTGTATGGCTCTTTCTGTTTTGCGATATGGTGTTCTTGGGCATGTTGTGATTGGTGATATGAACATTGTTAGGTCTTGGTTCTATACTGATGTTAATTATAGGGCCTTTATTGATTTTTTTGGGTAAAGCTCATAAATTGATTAACTGGCGGTCGTTGTATAATTAATGTGATGTATCTTTTGTATTTTTGTTTTGTATCTTTATATCTTTTATGTCTGATTCTTTGTTTGTGTGATCATATGGGTACATGAGTCCCTTGTATTGGTTAAATAAAAAAAAATTGTATCAATGCAAATTGTACATCAAAATCTATGTTTTCAAATATCTTTCCTTACTTTTTCTGGGCATTATAAGAAATATATTGAGTTAAAAATAGTTTAATTAAGCAATTATCTCGCAAATAATGTATTCAACAATTTTTGCATTTACAGTTTGCACATTTAAATGCAAAAAACGGCATTTAAAGCACATTTAAATGCATAAAACGGGTAAATCTATTATTATTTATAATAATATTTTTAACTCTTTTATTATAAAAAATTCATTAAAATAAAATAATTTATTAAAAATCTGTATCATATTTTATTATTTTTTGAAACAGGAAATTTAAGCGTCGATTATCTAAAATTAAAATAGTTTTAAAATAGTAAAATGTCGATTAAAAAAAAATAATAAAAAAAATAAGTTCGATGCGAAAGAATAACGCTTTGTTAGTGATTTGTATCAACTCTTGGATTTTATTCAGCAAAAATATAATATAAATTGTGTAAATAGAGAAAATAAAACGATAATATCATGGAATAAAATAAAATTTACAAACTGCAAATAAAGATAAAATTACACAGAAAGCATAAGTTATACGTCTTCGAATGGGACTTATCTTTATTACTTCTGTACGATATTAATCTAAAGCATATCAGAGAAATTCAAAAATCCATTTAAATACATAAATTTCAAAATAATTTATAATTAAATTACTAAAAAAGCGAAGATATATGTTTAACAAAATCAAGTAAAAACTTTTTTATTGTTAAATAAATTATTTTTTACATATTAAAATAAGACACTGGTATATAATAGAAATATGATTAAAAACATATTTTTCCAGTATTGAAATCATAAATTTTTGACTTTAAATAATAAAATTCAATTTCCATACTAGTATATACATATAATAAAAAATTTTTATTTTATGCGTAATATTGTAGACAGATAAATTTCTTTATATATATATATAACTTATATTAAAAAACTTCTCGCTTTTTATTATTATCGATAAAAAAATTATTTAATTTTATTTATGGTGCTTTGATAATAAATTTTCTGTAAGTTTAAATTCTGTAATCGTTCTGTTAGTTGTTATATAAGTTCCGTTGTTTAGTTTAAAGAAGAATAAATATAAAGAATTGTAGTTTATGGTGATGCATTTTAAAATCACGTCTGGACTGAAATGGCTTACAAACTAAATTTGTAATAATTGTAATAAAATTAACTCGAAAATTTAATTAATAAAAGAATTATAATTAAGTTTATAATAATAATATATATATATATTTTAATGACAATAATCAAAACTAGATAATTCTATCATAACAATATATTCGTCATAACCATCATCTATATTTAAAATACAGATTTATTAATAATTTATATAATATTTTTAATGAATGAATTATTAAAAATTACATAAACTATCTGAACTTCTAATTCTGTATCTGAAAAATATCATTTTTTATAAATTTTATTCTGAATTTGGTGATTTTTTTAATTTTAATTGGGAGGATACGAAAAATAATTTTATCGCTTCCTAGTTGGAGTAAATAATTAATTTTTTTTTTTTAATTTACGACAGAAAAGAAACAAACGATCAAGTTTAAAGAAATCTTATACAATGTAAAATTTTATTTTTATCAAATGAAATCTTAAAGCACTGCTAGACTTCAGAATGTAAGTTTAACAACAGAGATGCGGCTAGAAACGAGTTTAATTACAGTTGTAACGTTAAGGGGAAAAAAATCTTCATTTAAGGAACACAATTAAACGCTTTAAAAAAAATTGATTCAATCGTTGCAATACAAATTTCCGTGTACATTTTAGCCAAAATTTATCTATTAACGTATAGAAAATGTGAGCAATCAGACAGTTTTCCTGTATTTGCTAATTAATTAAGAGAAATTAAGAGTGAAATATCTTAAACATCTGTTTACAGTAATTGATTTAATTATAATAATTAAAATAAGTTAAGCATGTTTCGTATTTACTAGAATTGAGGATTATAATATTCAATTGGCAAATCTTTTAAAAAATTAATAAAATGTTTTAGATAATATGTAAATTATTCAATAAATTACTGCTTACGTACTAAAAAATGTTACTGAATGTAATTAATATGGCATTTTGGGATGCATCTATATGCAAATATATATATAAAAATATGAATGCTAAAGATATATTTTAATATTTTTGATGATCAGGAAAATGTGATAAGGTGATGAGTTCTATTAATATTTTCATTATAATGTTACATTAACTGCATCCCATATTATTGTTAAATTTCGTTATCTGTGATTGAATAAATATTTAAAAAAAATGGAATTTTATGTAATTTGTTTAACTTTATATATGATTTTTATCAGTAAATTAAAAAATTTCGTGATGACTAATATTTTTCTGTGTAGATTCTATACATAGATGCTAGATCAATTTAAACGCACAATAAGTTTTGCTTCTAAATATTTTTTTTTTTTTTTTTAGTTTTTCTTTTCTTTCTAGTGATCGATCCAGTATAACATAAACTGATGTGCGATGAAACTTTGAATGCTGAATGTAGTATAAATAATTAGTGCAGTATTGTTATTAAAATAATTAAAGAAGTTCTAGAATGATTTAATTCGCTTGCTTTCTTCATTTGACTGCTATGTCGAATAGCCGATGATACGAAATTAAAATATATGGTGATCAAAGTAATTTTCATTTGTATACTTTCTGAATTTCATAAAAATCTATTAAAAGTATTGATGAATAACCTCAAAGTTTGAATTCCTCCAATTTTATCAATTCTAGATAGGGAATTGAAATGAATAGCATTCAATGGCATGTACTTCCTACTAAATTTTATAAAATCCTACTGATTTGTTCAAAAGTACTTATTTTGAGACATATATAAGGTAGGATAATCTTTAAGTCTCACTTTCTTTTATACAGAAAGTGGGTTTTAGGTTTTATTATTTTTCTAAAAAACTTCAAACTGAATTTCTTTCCAGATCTTACTTTTCTTTTTCTAACATTTTTCACTTAAAAAAAATAATATATTTTATTATTTAGGATAGTTTCTTAAAGATTGCAATATAAATTATAAAGAAAGCTGGTCTTATTATAAAATTGTACTAAAAAAATATCAGGAAAAGGTGAGTAAATATGTATGTAATAAAATTTTGAAATTTATTTACTGAGAGTTAAAATTGTAATATATGAAAATAAACTTTAAGATACAGTATATGTTTATATATTTTTTAATTATTATTCTAAAATTTATATATTAATCCTTTCAAGAAAATGAATTTTTTATATATTTATAAAAAAGATATCAATTTTGTTCTTTTAGAAGATAACTATTAATGATTTGAAAAGAAGTATATTCTCTCCAATATATAAAAAAGCAAAACAATTTCTTCTACTTCGTTCAATATTATATCTTAGTTTAAAAATTTTATTGACTCTCATCTTGAAACAAATAGATGAACTGAAGCATGTGATCGTATTATTAGAATTAACAAAGCTTTATTGGAGCCATTTAACATGAATTACATTCAAACTTTTCAATTAATGATGATTTAATTTTGAACTGGAATATACTACATCTTAGAGTTTGTTATATTTAATAAATAAATGTATCGTAAAAAGTTTGCATTTCTTACTATTCATCTGCGAAATATTTCTAAGACATACAGACAAATATTGAATTTTAAGGCAAAACTATTTATTAAAAAAAGTTGTTGAATATTAATATTCATTAAATATTCTGATTACTTTATCAGTTTAATTTATTTATAATTTTTTTTCACATAAATTGGACGAGACTTGAAAAATATATTCGATAACTTGTTTCAGATTCATGGCTATGTCGATAACATTCAATGACTTCCCAATTAGTCTAGTTTAAACAATTGATGACAAACTTAAACAATAACTTTTCTCAAAGGAAGTTAGTCTAGCTTTTGGGGAGAGAGAATGTTTAGTAAATAACTATTGTTTCCAATATTTACGTTCTTCTAATTGATATATTCTTTTCTTCTGCATCAGTAAAGAAATGTGAACTGAATCTAAAAATAAAATTGTCCTTTTGATTTTACACCTATACAATATATATATAAATTAGCACTGAAATCTAAAACCAAATGAATTTAAAAGGAAACAAATAACATTCTTAACAATGCTGTTAGAATGTTATGAAGATAAATATTCTATATTCTATGTATGAAATATGACTAATATGCCAGAAGGTTTGGATAAAAATAAATTACTGAAATGAAGTTAATTATAGAAATTCTTCAGACTTCAGTTACGCTACAAAATAACAGCAAAGAAGCTAAATATTGATTTATAAAGCACACTGGCATTAGTTTTGCAGTGAAATAAGCAAAATATTTTTTTATCTGTGTCAAATTTTTAAATTAAATAGTTAAATTTTGTTTCCAGAAGAAACAGTTTGGACGACAGCTATTTCGATTCTATAATATATGTAGAAGTACATTAGGGTCACTTCGATATTTAAAACTCTTGCTGATACCTTCAGTCCAAATTTCTTTAAAATTGACTCGTTACATTAAGAAAGTTATTAAGTGGGCAGATGTTATGGATCTGTTCTTTGGATGAATGTCTTCTGATTAAATGCTTTAGACAAAGAAATTAATAGTGAAAAACTTAGGAAACTTCAAAGGAATGTATCGTTCTGAACTCATACTAGTTATCGTTGATCTACATCATATCAAGCTGCACTTTTAAAAAATGATATGAATTATTGATTTAATAATATGCAAATTTAATGATTTGGAAAATTTATTTAAAAAAAAAAATTAAAGTGGCCTATCCGTTTTCTGTTGAAAGCATTCAACATTTATTTTTCTAGTGTCAATTTATGCATTTTTTATTAAATATTTCGTGATCGAAAAATATTATATTTTTAATGTATTTCTACAGAAAATATAAATGTATGATAAAACGAAATTAAAATTATATATGCAATTTATATTACTGAAAAAACTGTGATATATTTTTATAATATTTTTTTCAATTTTAATTATTTAATCGAATACAAAATGATTAAACTGTTACATAGCTATTGTTATTTAAATTATAACAATATCGATTAAATAAGGTATGAAACAAAAACAATGGAAAAATTAAGCCAAGATTATTTGGATATGTTTAGGAATCAAATAATAATCAGAAAAATAAAACATTTGGAGGATGATTCTACTAAATAGAAGGTATCCCTGCCAGAATATAAAGAATTCTAATATCACAACACTACGGAATTGCTTTATCAGATAAAAAGTTCTTCCTACTATTTATTTATTTTTTTTATTTATTGCAAGAAACACCCTAAAGAAATAAAAACGGCTGGCCTTCCTCAGACAAAAACATATTTACAATCCAGGACTACAGTTTAAAATAAAAAAAATGTAAAATAAAAAAATAGTTAAGAGAATTAGTAAGATCTGTTGAAAATTTTGGATTCACGTACGAAGAAAGAAGCCACTATTTTGTCTGTACGATATTTGTTGGATGAATTCAGGTTTTCGTATATTTGCTTGAGGTAGATTGTGATAAATAACATCAGAGTTGAGTGTTTTATTTATGTATTTATTGATCATCATAAGATTTTGTGTACATATAATATTATCAATGGTTTGGAAACTGAGTTGGTAATCCTATTCAGATATAAGTTTTCTTTGATTATTATTTATAATATGAAACACATTATTAATTGTTTGATTGTATATAGGTTGAAGTTAATATTTCAAAACAACTATACGGAGCGGATAGTAAATTGTGATGCTATAGCTTACAGTTGGAATAAAATTTTCAGAGAACCAGTATGAATGTTTGATATATTTATCAGATATCTCTTCGTAAATGCAGTTTTTTTATGAAGTTGATTTATCAGAAAATGTATATAATATTTATAAGATAATCTTGAGTCAAAAATGATTCCTAAATCTTTATGAAGTTTTATAGAGATGATGCAATGTCTAAGGCAGTTGAGAGATGAAATGTCTGATGTTTCTGAGAGAAAAGATCATATAGACAGATTTATTGTAGTTGATATTTAAATTATTCTCTGAAACCAGTCAGATACTGCCTGGATATATATTATTAAGTAATATTAATTTGTTATTATTGAGAATTTGAAGTCGTCTGCATATCCGAGAAGTTTGGAATATATATTAAGAGAGAAGACTGGATTCACGGATAAAACAATGAAAAGAGCACTGAGGAAGATCCTTGAGCAATATCAACAGTAAGTAGGCCCTATATAATCTGGAAAGAAGTAATTATCGCAAGTAATATAATATTTTCTATACTTTAAGAATTTAGTGATCCAATATATGAAGATATGATCTATATTAAAATCATGAATCATCCTGTAATATTGATATTTATAGAATTAAAAGCAGCAGTTAACTTCAAGTATAATAAATATATATTTTCTTTATTTTCAAAGTTGCTGTATATGTCAGAGATAAAGTTCAACAGTTTTATAATAGTGGATTTATTCTTTAAGGCATAATGTTGAGCGCGAGATATAGAATTTTTAACACTGTGGCCAATATACTTTAAAAGCATTTTTTCGAAAATCTGAAGCATGCCGTCGGTTATTGATATTTGAACGATACGACGAAGGATCAGACGGATTTTTGAACTTTTTTAATACAGGAACTATTTTAGCTTTGCTGCATCTTTTCAGTATGTACCCAGATTCTAATATTAGTTTAAAGAGAAAAGCAATATGCTTAACAATAGGTGCAAAAAATTTGTGGAAGAAAAATAGATTGTTATCAGGACCTTTGGAATATTTGTTTTTACTTTTTAAGGCCGTTATTATTTCATTTTCTGTGAATTAAATTTTCTCATTGATGAAAGGCTTAAAATGAAAATTGGTGGTATCTTGATTAGAGAATTTAGATGAAAGTTGATCGCATATATCCAAAAACATCTCGTAAAATCATGGTGATTTGGTCGGTTTAGTTCAGCAAGATATAGAAGGTTTAAAGCAGACTGTAATTTTTGATTGTTTCTAGTATAGTTATAGATAATCTTGGTGATATATTGTTTCTTATCAGTATTTAAGCAATTTACGAAATCTAGTTTTAATTTGAAGTAAACGTACTGGTCAGAGAAATAGCCAAATTTCTTCCATAATTTATACTGTTTGTTCGGTTTGATTTTTAGTTTCTGGTTCCTAATGACATTCATATTGGTTTCTTGACAAATTTATTCAAATTGGTACGCAGTTAAATGTTAAATTATCTATCTAAGTGTATATGGATGAATAGAAATCTTCCAATTTGATATTGGTTTGATATAAAGTATGCCAGGGAAAAAGATACTTTTCAGTGATAATGTGGTCCCAGTTACAATTTTTCCCAATCAATATAAGTAATAATCTGTGGACCATTGTCTAATTTTAATAAAGAATTGGATATGAATAAAAGAAGCGAATGATCAAAGTTGAAACCAGAAGTGAGCGTAGCAAAACAGTCTGTAATTGGATTAAAAATTAACTCTATAGAGTTCTAATGTCGAGTTGGAAAATTAATAATTTGTTATCACTGATGATATTGTGTTGATACTCTGATAAATAAGGATATTCTCGATAAGAACAGAGGCCAAGAAATGTTATTGAAATTAAAATATTCATATATGATAAAATGATGATGATAATTGTTTAAGATGGATTTCAGTTTGAGAATTAGAACGAATATATCATCTGGAGAATGATAAGTAAATACAGGCTATTACCAGTATTTGCTTTCTCGAAGTCTATTATAACAGAATCACGATAAATTAATAAGATGTTAGTGAGGGGGAGAAAACTTTTATAAGCTATAGAAGTATTTCATCCTTTTTATCCTTTCTATGAATCTCTATCAAAGTGTATGCATAAAAATCACACAAAGAGTAGAGATCAAGATCATCTTCAGAACACTATGTTTCACTTAAGCATATGGTGGTAATCAAGAGTTAGAATTGCTTCAAGTTGATTTTGAACTGACTGTACGTTTTGGTAAAAAAGAGATTGAATTCGGAATTATGGAATGAATTGGACTATAATTCCGATGAATTTAATATATGATTGCCTCTATAAAAACACAAAAAGAAAGTGTAAGGCTGTTTTGCCGGTACAAAAGTTACGTAGAATTGAATAACTGACAGTTTTATATTTTAATACTGAACTGCCAAATAAATATGAAGATCTTTAATAAAACTAAGAAATTATAGTTATGTATATATTGCTTCAGTTAAAACTGCATCTATCTATTCGTCAGAGTTGCAGTTGGAAGAGATCCTTTATATGAATTCTTATATTTTCTTTTAGATATAAGAATTCATATAAAGATTGATCATTAAGCAACTACAGTACTGTATTAAATATTTGAACAAATATAAATTTTTATGATAAGTGCATTTCGAAGCATGATTTTAACAAATTCTCTTTAAAAAGTGGTAGAGATAGGTAGTAATCTTTAATTAGTTTATCTATATTAGTCTCATTCCATATATATAACCAAAACTAGATTCAATATAAAAACAATAAAACAATCATCTCTATTATCCAATAAACTTTAATTAATGAATAAAGAGTTTGAAATTAGGAACTTTAGAATCCTTGGTCTTGCTCGTTGTAAATGAAAAAAATTAAATAACTCTATTTATAACAAATTTAATGTTGAATTCAAAATTTCAATTTCAGTGTAGAAAGATTTAAACGAAACAGTGCGATACATAAACATATTATTGGGAATAATGGCGCAGAAACTGATAAAATTTTAACCAAACTTCCAAGAAAATATAAAAATTTATGATTTAAAATTTATAGCATAAATTGTAAATTTTGTTCATATTATTCATTGGCTTTTGATCTTACTAAAATGGACACTGAAAGCTTTATAAACATTTTATAATATTGTGAAAAATATTCTTATAAAGCGTTATGCTTCGGAATATAAACAAACTTAACGTTCATATTCTGCTGCATAGCTGTTATGCATTTTGTTATGCAAGCTTAAGCAGAATTGTATTTTTGTGATACTTTGTGACCTGAATTTTCTTGTCAAGATTTGGGTAAAGCATTTTATTTGAATTATTAATTGCTACATTAATGGTATTTTATATATAAAAATAACGATCTTTTATACAACAAAACATATTTATAAAAAAAAAAAATTTGTCAAAATCAAAACAAAATTGAAAAATGACTAAAACATTCTATCAAAACATCCAATTCAATATTTCATTCAAAAGCAACGAAAAAAATTTCGACAACATTTGGTGATAAATATTCACACTAGAAATAAAATATGCTATTATTTTATTGATATCTACGTAATAATTTATTAAAATTGGTTTTAAATCTTAATAGCAAAAAGAAAAAGTTTTCTCAAAGCTAAATTAAATATAAAACTCAGTTTAAATAGCTCGATAAGCTGATATTTTATTTACAAGATGATAGAATTTTAAATCTCTTTGTTTATTGCACTTAATTAATAGGCATGTCATGAACTACATTTGAAAATTTTATCATAATCTATATAATTATTACTGTGACGGTATGCGTGTTATAAAATTAAAAATAGTACAAAAATTGAAATTTTTTTTTTTTTTATCTTTTTTTTAACCCAACCTACGAGTATCTTGAAAGTTGCTTTCGTAATCTGATGTGGATTACATTGATATGCATCGATCAATTTTATTTAGGATTTCTAAGAGCAAATTTAATTAAAATCCAAATTTATTTGTGTACCTGGACAACTAGGCAAGCATTAGTAACAGAGCCATCCTTATTGATGCCGGAATGTACTTTAAAAATTCTTCTAGATGAAATTCATTTCTCTGATGATAAAATTTGATATTATGGTATGTAAAATATTACTTCATAAAAATAATATATATAAAAATATATTTACAATATTTTCGAAAAAATTGTAAGTTATCTAGATAAAGTAGGTTGATAATATAAAATCAAAAATTAATTAAACTGAATGCTGTAGTCGAACTGATGGTGCTTTTTAGTTTAATTAATTTATAAGAAAAGTAAGAATAAAATATTAATATGCTTACATTTTTTAATTAAATCTGATAGAAATATAAGGAAAATATTAAAAATAAGTATCTTTTTTTAATCAATATGTTTTATTAGTAGCACGCTAGATGAGATACAGAGATTTAATAGTATTTAAATAAAATTCCTTTTTCTCTCAATCCTCGTATGAATCTGCAATAAGAATTTTCTGCTCTACAAGATCTAATTTATCACAGTTATAATTATAATATTTTATATTCTAATAGAATACTTGAATTCTCGATTTTTTTCTTAAATTTTCGTTCTCTCTTCCCATTAACAAACATGCTTAGATGCAATACGAAAATCGAATAATAATAAATAATGAAACATTATTATTATTATTTTTGAATTATTTCTTAAATTAAATAATTGACACACCATCCTATTACAGTACTTCTAAACTATCTTATGTAAAAAAAAAAAAGTTTTCGTGTCATAAACAAATAATATTTTAAAATTTTACATGCTAAAATAAAGTTAACTCTTAAATGATAGAAATTTACATTTTAATTTTATCACGAATTTTACGCCAATACTTTTGTCATAAAATTTGCACATTAAGAGAAATTTCCTTAACTTTCATATTTAGGTATGAAAATATTTAGAATTTTCATAAAAGTAAAAGTAAGAATAATGTAAATTACTTACGTTGCATACACAATTCTTCCATAATTTTTATGAGCTAATTGTCGTAGTTAAAACGTTAAGTAGAGAATTACCAGATACACGCAATTCTCGAATTACGCATTTAGGACCATTATTTCTTTTCAAAATATACCTAAAATCCACAAATTTAAACCGCAGCTTCGCATTTATAACGATACATATAGAATAGACACCACGATTCATCTTTAAATCAGAAAATGCACAAAATTTATCAAATTTTACTAGTCTGCAATTGTTTCTTGGGATATAATACACTTCCACATCACTTTTTATTTTATAGAAATTTATAGGATTTTTCAATTATTTTGCTTTACTTGAACATTTTCGAAAATATCGGTGCTTCATTTTTGTTTTGAATGATTGTACTTTATAATAAATATTTATAAATGTGTGTATATTAAGGATTTTACTCAATTCCTTCATTATCATAATGAATTTCAATATTTTCATAATATGAAATGAGTTTCCAGTTACGAAATAGCCATTTATAACATTACACCTATGGGAAGTAAGAGTTCAAATAATGATAGATCTCTAGGAACCAATTAGATCTTGAGAGCAGTTGTCCTTGTTCACAATGATAATCATGTATATGTAATAACCAACATCGAAATTGCTATAATTTATCATTACATAATTATCCATGCTATAGTGATCCACTGCTGTAGTAATTACAATACTGTTTCGAATATATTGAATGTGTTTTATAATTTACTCTAATTGTGTTTTAAAATTATATGCATTATAACATTTTTTTTCTTAAAATTTATCTTAAATGATAAATAGTATAGAGTACGTTTAGACATATAGTATAAATATTCTTCTCGGTAAAAAATATCATGTTTTTATTTCATAGCAGTACAACTGTTTCAAATAAAAGATATAATATTTTGATTGTTTTGATGATAAATATTATGCGTATTCAAAATCGAGAATGGTAAGAACAAACTATTTGCTATTCCACAAAATTTATATTAATTATATAATATTTTCTAAGTTTAAAATTTTGGAATTAATTCTTTGAAATTATTGGGAAAATCTAGGGTTTAACTTTAAATCATCGTTTATAATCCCTCCCCTGAGTATATTACGAATCTTGCAAATTATCAGTAGATATCGGTCTACAGCTTTAAAATGTACGATAATCTACTTGTAAAGAAATAAAAATGATACTGTATATCATCAGTTTCAAACATCAAATCTTCCATGTATACATTTAATTTAAATCATAGACTATCATAGAAATCATATAAAATAGTGGAGAACATATCCATAAGACAGATAACAAAATAGAACGAATACATTAATAGATGCAAGTATAATCTAACAATAGATATATTTTTACAATGATTGCTTCATCAGATTTTTTTCTTAAAGTAACAATAACCACAATTGTTGAATCATACATTGTTACGTAAATATTATATAATACTAGTATTATGTTCCAATTTATATACATCATATTCACACGAACCATGTAAAAAATGGTTTTCATCTTTCTTCGTGTGTGAAATGAGATTTTGAGAGATATAATCTACAAATGCTCAAAACTACATTTCTATTCTAGAAATCGATTTTGATTAAAATTGAATTTGTCTGACAGCTTCTTGCAAAGAACCCAAATTCTAATTTAGTAAATATCTGACCAATAGAAGTCCACTTGATACACGTACATTGTCGAACGACCATTATTTATATTTTTCAAATATCCTAAACACATCTAAAGATAGGTCGCTTCTAATTTTCCTATATTTGTTTTAGACTCAGATATTTTTGTAATCAGATAATTAGTAAATGAATGATGCTATTATAATTTTAGTTGTTTATATTCCCAGGAAATGTTTCTGATATCATGGTATATTGGCAATTTCTACTGAATTAATAAGATAAATTTTCGTTTACCTTTTTATGTTTTTACTGCGTATATAGACAGCTATGTGCAAGATAAGAAGTTCCAATGATTGTATTTATATTGATATTGTTTAGCAAAATACATGACAGCTTTATAAGATCAATAAAGTAAGGATGGATCACCTGGCATCCAGAAGAAGGATTGCAACACTACTGTCAGAGACAAATAGAAAGTCAACAAAACCAGAACCGAAAAGATATCTTTTTACAGGCAGACTCTTGATATGATGGACTGAACCACTTGATACTCTACAGGAAACAAACATGAAAGTTTTTTTTTAACAAATGACATCATCATTTGAGTTTGCAAGCACAACATTTAAATTGGTAACTAAACACAATTTGCAAGGATGCTTTGCTTGAGATTTTAAGTTTAAATGTTTCTAGTAATGTAGATTTTTGTATTTCTCTGTTTTGCTAGATATAAAATTTAATTAAAGTAATCAAAATCCTGAAACAAACTTCGATCATTTAAAATTGTTTAACATTTCTTATTTTAGAATAACTAATAAAGCATTTTAAAAATTATTTCCTATGAAATAATAAAAATAATTAAATAAATCTATAATATTTTCTAAAAAAACAATCTCAACATTTGCATAGAAAAAAATATGAAATATTGAAGAATTAAGATATCCAGTTATGAAAACATATAAAAACATATTTTATTTCTTGTATATTAACTGAAGTAGTCGATATACTTTAGAATAATATAAGATTAAATCTATATTTCGGATTAAATACAGTTAATAAATATATAGTTTTGTCAGAAATTACTATAATCTTCTTGAAAATGGACAGCTTGGCAATAATTTGAAATTTTTTTTTTCTCAGATAGCCATAGTTGAATAAAAATATCAAAGCGAAGAAGCGATGAATATGCTAAACGTGAATCCAAGATTTATTATTTTTGAAACAGAACATTACATTCATTCTTCTAAATTCGAAAGAATTTAACACAACTAATTTTTGTTTCTGTGAATTTCTTATCGTCATTTTTCTGTATATTCTTACCGTTTATTTTTCTTAAATATTATAGACAGCCTCGCTATATAATTATAATTTATTTGAAAGTTAAATTTTCTTATCTGTAATTTTATAATTTTAAAGATAATAATGGTTTACTGACGTGATAAACGAACAAAGTTTTAAAATTTTCAGAATAGATTGTATCTTGTTATTTTTCTTGTACGGTAAGAAATAATGTTTTCTCCAATGCTCAAATTACATTCTATTGAACTATTAAATATCAGTCGCTTCGAAAGATGAAATTGTGGTATAGTGTTACACAATTTCCTTTAGAAATGATCGAAACCAATTTATTATTTCACTATCTAAAAATCAGTTCTCTATAAAAGGCAATTTTCTCGTTTTGTTCACTGTTCCTTAATTTTTTTTTTTCCTCTGTCATTTATTTTAGATATTATAATCAATATTTCAGATTTATAAATTTAAAGTTTTCTCAATCTGGTTACTCATGCAACAAAGAAGAGAAGATTATTCTGTTTATTTAAAGACTGAACAAAACAAATCATGCATTTTTACAATATTTGAATTAGATTGAATCAATCACGTTTAATAATTATCGATGGTTTCTTAATGAGAGGAAAATAAAATGCAATCTCAAATTTATAATGCTATTCTTATGAGAACTGTATTCTTTATTTCGTGAATTTTCTAAAAAAAATTATACATTAGAAATTCCTAGAATAATATGAAACAAACTTTTGTGATATAAATTAGGGATTATCTTCTAATAAATAACATTAATTTAGAAAACTTTGTAGCAGATTATTATCATGTAAACAAAGATTTAAATATTGCAGAATATAAAATATTAATCTTCTCTACGTTTCAATAAATTATAATTCACTATTTCTTTAAACAAACATTTAATTAGTGGAAATGTCCAAAATCATTTATAATAAATATTTATATACATATATGATCATGATAAAATGATTGTTACTGAAATTTATAACAAAATTTAATTAATTGTACTAATATTATAAATAAAACTGTATAAATGAATAAAATTAAAATAAAGAAAAATTATTTCTTGATTGAATAATAATAAAAGCTACATTGATATGTAAACTTTTATTTTATTATGACATATTTCAATCATTAATAATCAACAAATAAGTCTATTTATTTTGTAAATAATTTCATTTAAAATTCAGTACTTTTTTGAAGACAATAATAAGCAGACGGATTTATATTTTTCCTTAATTAATTTCTATAATAAATTTTTATATTTATCAATATAATGAAAAAGTTATTATAGATCAAAATTTATTCTTTAAAAAATAAAAATAATTTATTTTCTAAATATAATTTTTTAGTAAATTGGAATTAAAATGAAAAAATTAAACTTTTTATTTAAAATATCCTATTATTTAGTACATTATACACATATATATATACATATGTTACGGGTAATGTCCGGATTTGGATAATGTCAACATTATCCAGACAATGTTGACATTATTCAAAATACGTGGATAATGTTTAATAGGAAGCGGCTGTTTATTATTTTTCGATGCTTATCCGAATAATACTGGCATTATCCACCCGTTCTTAGATAATATCTTCAAAGTTTGAAGAAGTAATTGCAGGTCCACAATTTTTATTTATTGGCCTAGTGGTTATGTATGTATGCAGACCAAAGATAGTATAGATCAAGCAGACAATCTAGATTAGGTGAGAAGAGATACATACAGTAGATTTGAGAGTTTATGCCGGGAGTCTTTACATATGGGCCGATATAATAAGTATCCAAGAATTCCATCCCAAACAATAACGCAGACAACGATGTTGAGAGCCAGGAGGAAGTCCTACTGGAGAATTTTCCTCAACCCACACATAGCTGTTGTAGCTAGTCATGCATCGCT
>WUQG02240854.1:0-20689 GCA_011317285.2 Androctonus mauritanicus | reverse complement strand
AGACGTGGAAAGCATCACAGTAATTTTACTCGAAGAATCAAAATAACACGAGCATTTTCTCCAACAGTAGGTCCAACTGAAAGTACATCAACAAGACGAAGAGGTGTTGTTCGCAGAATAAGACCCGGTACTGGTTATCGTGGTCAAAGAAGGCCTATATTTATTCGAAAACACAGGCCTACTACTAAACTGCCAGAAACTACCCCCTTGAAAGAATTGACATCAGTAGATAATTTTACAACGGAGCAAGATGATAATTTCACAACAGAGCCAACGACGGAAACAACTCCAAGTGAAATAGTTACACCAGAAACGTTACCAATTAAAAATCCTTCAATCAGAATTGTTAAGCTTCGAAAACCTGCAGGTAAAAATTTTACAGGTAGAAGTAGAGTAATTGTAACTCGAAAACCAACAAGAAAACCTATTGAAGATAGGACTAGTTTGGTGACTTTCGATGATGATGATGCTATAACGGATATATCTGAAGATGATTTAACTAGTGTTTTTGAAGAGAAGATAAATTCATCTTTAATCGAATCATCAGGTCATGGTTCACAGCTCCCAATCACTTATTATACTACTTATACATATTTCACAACAGTCTTAAATGGTCCCATCACATCATATCTAAGTCGCGAATCTATTGTGTCAAATATCGCTACACAGACTTTAGACGATAAATTGGTCAGTGTTATCAAAACAAACGGGGGATTTTCTTCATCTACAAACTCATTCATTCCACTGGGATCAAAAACTCACGGTACCACTACTACGGTTGTGAATTTTGCATCACGGCTCCAAGTTTTCAACAGCGAACTTTCTGGAGGAACTAAAAATAATAATATGGGATCTACAACAGAAGATTCTGAAAAATCTCCTCATTCATCGCTCTCTCAGCAAAATGCATTGCAAACAATAAATATTCATGAGCTAGCCACAATGCCAAAGACTTATTACACACAACTGACTCACTTTTATACCTTTTATGATGGTCTATCCGTTCGCCATTCGGAGAGAGAAGAAACTATTTCAGATATAGGAACAGATCCTGCTAAGTTTTTGCAGAATACATACATGGATAGCATAGATAAGAATGGTGATCTTACAGCTATACCAGAAACCAATGTATTAAATTTAGGATCGACAGATATATTAGGTACGATCACTCAAGTAAATTTAGGACTAAAGACAGTTGTACATTTTGACTATTTATCCAATGTTGTTGTTTCTGGAAAAGGCGAAAAAGTGCAGCCAACTGAATCTCTTTCCACCCATTCTAGCCAGTTGCTTTACGATAACAGGTTAGATCCCACAGAACCTTTTGCTGATGATCAACAGCTAATTGCTGAAATTGTACCATTAGAGCCATCTTACGTTTCTTCTGGACAGCCTGATCGAGCATTTTTTGACATTACACCAGTTGTTCCTGGTTACGCTAGTATTCGTCCTGGCCGAAAGAATGTTCGAATTGTCAGTTCTCTAGTTCAGAAGCCTGTTGGTCGGTTTAGAAGTAGGGCTTTTCCAGCAAGACCTGGAGTTCGTGTTAGAGTTCGTCCTGCAATTGCTAGAAGACCAGAAAGACTGGAAAGTAGTTCACAAATAGAAGTGCAACCTGATGTGGAATCTTCATTCTTTCCCAATCAACCCAATATTTTTTCTTCTGATCCCTACGTTCCAATTCAAATAGAGAGTTCTTTCGATGATTTTTCATCTGTTTTTGGACTTCAACCAAGCGATTATGTAGAGGAAGATATATATCCCGAAACACCCTCACCAAATTTATATTCAAGTCCTTTATTACAAGAATCTTTAGATGCTAACGAAGATGTTGCTTCTCAACCAACATTTGTTTCGCAAGAAGAAAGCCAGATTGAAACAACGGAGGAAACAGAATCGGATCCAGCATCTACTTTTTCGGAAGCACCAAAAAGTGCAACAGGGAAACGTATTCGAATTATCTTGAGGAAAACTTTAACTTCCTCTGCAGAAGAAAATTCTCCTAGTTCTTCCTCAGAACAAACTAAATCTAAACCAAGACTCATCGTTGTTACTAAAACTGGACTGCAAGGTGGTATTCGTCCAAGTAACAACAGATTAATAGTAACAAAACGAATCAGACCAGGAATAAGGACTAAAACTTTAATTAGACCAACCATTACGGAGAGAGAGCGTATCACAGAAGAACCCATACTTCCATCATCATCTATAACGATTTCGTCTAGTGCAACAATTGCTCCAACGATCAAATCTTACAGTTCAGCGGTGTTTACCTATTTCACAACAACTACATTCAAAATTCCTGTTACTGTTGGTGATCAAACGTTTATAAGAACTCTTGAGAAGACAAATTCCAGAATTGTCACCGAAACATATGGTAAATAAATACTTTATTTATATAATTTGATTATATCCTAAAATTCATATAATCATCATTTCGTTTTATCTGTTAGCACCTGATATATATTCCGGTCTCCATAGTTCTTTCGAATCTTCAATAAAAGTTGATCCAACTTACGAAATTCTTCTTAAGCCTTCAGCAACTATCATAAATAATCAATTATCCCCAAGTGTTATTAGCTCCATTAGTTTACAACCAGGTCCAGGTGGCACGACAACGCATGTTGTGTCTTCAGGTAATAAAAATTATAATAATAAATTTAATATTATAATCTGAATTTCATTAATTTTCATTTTATTTATTTTTATCTTTTAAAGATAACGGACACATCGTGACTTCTATCTTTTATCCTGGTCTGGGAAGTTCAGTTGCAGGAACAAAAGTTATAAGAACCAATCAAGAAGGTACTGGATTCACATCTTTTTACGGAGTCATTCCTGAAAGTGCACTTATTTCAGGTATCTAATATCATTTATTTTTATTCATAAAATATATAAAATATCTGATATGTTTTATATATCTTTGCAGCATCACCAAGTATCAAGACAGAAAATCCATCTTCTATTCATATAAATATACTTCAACCAGTAGGAGGTCAAGTCAGTATTGGAGGAAAATTAAACTTGGTTACAAGAGTTTCTAATGGAGTAACGCTGATAGTTGCTAGTGATGCAAATGGTTTAACGACAAATACTCTCCTTCCAGAACCCACTACTACTCTTACACTTCAACCAACACTTTTAACAGATGCAGTTGTGATGAAAGAAAATCCAAAAGAGACTATTGTTACCTATAGTACTAAAACATTCTATACAACTTATACTTTCTTCAGAACATTTTTCTCAGATAACGTACCAATTGTTACAAGTTCGGAACAAGTTGTTACTAATCTCTTCACAGCTCCCGTTACAGTTACGTTACCTCTTCCTAATGTTTCCATATTACCTCGACCCGATATAAATGCTCAAGCAGCGGAATTGATCACTTTATTCGAAACCAAAGAGAGAATTACGCCAAGCACACGTTACAGTACATCCATCGTTTATGCTACATTATTTACAGGAGAAAGTTCTTTCGTTACACCAGTTGAAGAAGTTCATTCTGAGGTGATTCCCGTTACTGAGACCTATACTATAACTCGAACAATAACTAAGCCATTGCAGACTTCTATCGCTCCACTTACTACTACTGTAGATAACATAAAGAGCTCTGAAACTGCTCCAGTGACTACTACAACTACACTCTTTACCACTTTTACAAAATTCCTTACACATGTAATTGGAACAAATGCAATTGTCAAGAGCACAGAAGAAACTACTTCAAATATTTTAACAATAACTTATCCACAATCTGTTTCTCCATCTTCTGCAATATCACCTTTAAGAGATACACAAACATCAGTACCAATTTTCACTACAAGAACTAAATTCTTAACAACTACAAATTATGTAACTTTATTCAGTGACGATCAGACTATATTATCTTCGATCGAAGATGTAACGCCGATTGTAGTTACAGAGAGAATAGATCAGTCAAGTAGCAGAACTGTAGAAACGAAATTAGCAGTTAAAACAGACACAACTTCGACTCCATCAAGTGAATCTCCATCAGAACTTCCAATTTTTGTACCTTCCATCAAAACTTTTTATACTACATACACTTTTCTCACAACGTTATTTAAAGATAACAATCCCGTTGTCACAAGTCGTGAGGTAATTTCCACTTCTTATATCACTCAATTTGTGCCACAGTCAACATCATCTTCCTCAACGCTGATTTCATCTTCACATTCATCTACAGATCTCACTACTTTCACATTCTTCACAACTCTGTTCAATGGTGATGATAAGACAGTCATTTCAAGTGAAACAGTCATGTCTGATATAAAGCCATCTACGACCACATCAACGAAAGATATTTTGACTCTATTTACTACATACACATTTTCAACAACTCTACTGCAAGGTACTGATACCGTTTTGAAATCAAGTGAAACTGTTTTGAGTCACACTGTATCTCAGCCAAAACACAGTAGTATTAAGACCACTTCCTTTGAAAGTACTTTTATACCCACAATAATAGAAAGTAGTAGTAGTAGTAGTAGTAGCAGCAGCAGCAGCAGCAATCTTGATGCCGATACATCCTTCTTTGAAACTACTTTCATACCCACAATAGTAGAAAGCAGTAGAAAGCAGTAGAAGCAGCAGTCCTGATACTGATACAACTTTCTTTGAAACTATTTTCATTCCCACAATAACAGAGGACAGCAAAAGTAGCAGCTTTGATACTTCTACAACACAATCTCAACATACCAGCATTGAAACAAAGGCCGATACAACCTCAACTCAACAAATCAACATTGAAACAAAGGCCGATACAACATCAACTCAACAAACCATCATTGAAACAAAGGCCGATACAACTGCACAAAGTACTAGCGAGAATATCGAAAGCTCTGATATCAAAGAAATTAAAACTATAACATCAACCGAAAGCAGCGTTTCAATAGCAACTGAAACTATTCCATTGTTAGCAGGAACTTCTACAAAAGTAAATGGTTCAACCATTGTTTTCTTTTCTGAAATTCAAACCGAATCAGTTCCAACTCTTACAATCTCTTCCGATGAAATAGTTTTATCAGAAACTTCAAGTATTATTCCAACTCCCTCCTTGCCATTTGAAACAGAACAGAATCTAACAGAACCATTAACTTCAACCGTAGTCGTATCTGAACAAACAGAATATGTTGGCTTGGATAATATCACTACTACTCTCGAACCAAATGGAACTTTAGTACTAATAACAGGCACTGATGGCGCAGTGACTCGTCTGACAGAGCTTCCTCTGCCTATATCTCCTTCAAGCATCGAACCATTAATTATCACAGAAACTTCTACCAGACCAGGTCCCGTTTTTGAATTGACCGATTTGTTATCAGGTAACTCTAACATTGCGGCTAATATTGGTGAAGCTATCAAGGGAATTTTGAACAAATTAGCAAAGAATAATACAGTGCCTTCTCAAAGCAGTGTCATACCAGTAGAGAATAGAGAGAAACCACCTCTTCCACCAAGTGATGGCATAACAGTCAGTAACGCTGAAGAGCCAACATACATTCCCATCGGAGCTTTAGGCCGCAGTACTGATGAAAAATATCTGATTCCCATTCTACGACCCTCAGCCGTACCTGGAAGTGGACCAGTGGGAAGAATACCAGGAAATGACGTAACTCTCTTCCAAAACACGCACACACCTATAACCTTGTTTACAGGACTAATCATTCCTGAATCGGAGAAGAAAGAATCTCATTCAATACCCTCAGTTGTTAACGAAAATTCTGAAATTACTAAAATAATCACTGATGAAACAATATTCATAATACCAACAAAAACCGAAGAGCTAAGTCCTGCAACCAATAGAGATGATAAAGTATCTGATGGATCAGATCAAGTATCTACTGGATCAAATAGTGTATCTAGTGAATCAGAGCGAATACCTGTGAAATCAGACCAATCAATTATTACTGGAGAAGAAACCATATTCATTCAACCTGTTATTGAAGAAAGTTTCAGTAACACTAATTTACAACCATCAATTAAAGAATCTTCCGTAGTTAGTGTTCAAACTATTTTCTTCGATACAAATCCTTCAATTTCTGTTATTACTTCTATTCCTACTTTCATCACTCCAATTCTTCCTGTAACCATACTTTCACCAGAATCAAAAAGTTCCAACGAACCTGTCGTGAAGACTGCAAAATCGGAAGAAATTACTACTATAATTGTTCCAGATTCTGCACAATCAAAGGACCAAACTGAAACTAAAATAACCGAAGAAACGAAAGATATAAAACCTGTTTCGACAACCCCTGGTACTGAAACAACTATCTTCTTCCAAATCCCAGAAGAGAAGCCAATATCCGAAATTACGAAATATGTTACTAGCATAGAATCTACAAATCGTATTGTTACGTTAACTACCACTACGATATACTATACACGAGAAAGTCCTCTTACTATCTCTTCTGTTTTGACGACTACTATACCTCCCAGGACTTTTGTGTCTACTATTATAGGCACAAAAACTATTCTAGGAACGTTAACTGAGCCAACCATTTCAATAAGTAAGCAGAATGACAAATCTTCTACTCCTGTATCAGAAAGTACTATTAAAGCAACAGTCCAGGCACCAACACCGGTTATAAAAACATTTGTGACACAAACTAGAAACACTACACCGACGGTTGCAACAACAGTAAATAAGATCCGTCCAATATTATTAGGAAATAGAACTTCAATTCGTCCGAAGTACCCGTTTACATTCCCTACTACAAGCAGACCATCAGGAACCACTAAGAGATTTAAATTACCTTTCAAACCACAAGCCAGACCTACGGAAATCACTTCACCGAGACCTTCAGGACCTAAAGCAGTTTTGAAGTTCCCTACTCCTCGAACTACGACACCAGCTCCTCCGACTAGACCCACACTGCCAACAACACGTAAACCTTACAAAAAGAAGACGGGAGAAAAAGTCAAAATAGATGAATGTTATCCGGAATGCAGACCCGAAATCAAAGAAATGTGCAAAAAAGTTAGAGGCGAATGGACATGTGTATGCAGACCGGGATTCGCTAAGAAGAAAGGAAGCAGAATATGCGAAGGTTTGTGATATAGATTTTAGAATAAATTATATTAAATGTTTTTACTGTACTAAAGAATTTGCGACTTTGCAGAGAGTCAGCAGTACATGTTGTTGCTGAGAGTAGTTAAAGTATTCAACGAAACGGCAAATTACATAAAGGAGTTTAAAAACAGTTCATCTGCGGAATACAAAGAATTTGTTGGAATTGCTAAGAAAGCGGTAAGTTTGGTTAAAAAAAACCGTGTAAAACGATATGTTGGCGTATTGTGATCACATGCTTATTTATTTGCAGCTGGATGATGCTTACAACGTTACTGATATTCGCAGTAACTTCATCGGTGCCGATGTTATTGATATTAAAGATGGTACCAAACCTGAAGGAAGAGCAGTTCCTCAGGATGGAGTACTAGTTAATTACACAATTCAAATGACTCGAAATTCTCCTGCAGATGAAAAATTATTAAGACAGCAGTTAGAACATTCACTTCGTTCGACTAATTTTAGTATTGGCGGAAGTGACTTATACTCCAGTGCCATTATAGAAAATTTACAAGGTAAATAGCAAAATTACGATTTTGTTTTGGCTATATTATTGTTTACTTTCAATTTTAGTCCTTCATCATGAGTAATTAGAAGTCTATAGAAAGATATAAACATGTTTTATGAAATTATACCTGATCTGAGTCAATCAATTCAAGAAGCACAGATTCCCCAAATAAATTTCGTTGAATTATGTCAAGGCATTTGTTTCTGGATTTTTCAAATGAAAAATTATGCTATAGTCAGATATAAATTCTTTAAAAATAATGATAACATTGAAAATTTAGACAAGCATACAATCTAGCACAAAATTCGAGAGTACTGAGAAATAGTCTATGATTCCTTTATTGCATTATATATGTTGAATTCAGATAAGCATGCAATTACGCAAATGACACTTTCAATACCTAAAAGTTCATGACCCAAAAAAAGCGGAAAAATAAGATCTTAACAATTACCAATCTGTAAAATTACATTAAAAAGTGACTTCTAGCCATAACATCTTGTGAAATTTCTTACGTTTAGTAAGAAAGTTTTCAAACTACATATTTGTCTTGTAGATATCAATGAATGTTTAGACGACGAGTACAACGATTGTTCAAGAAGCGCTATTTGTATAAATAAACGAGGAACTTATGAATGTAAATGTAAAGAAGGTTACGAGGATCTAGATTTGAAGTTTCCTGGTAGAATATGTTCTGGTGAGTTTGATTAATTTATGTATATATTTTTATTTAAAAAACGCACCAGTATTTATAGCAGGATAGGAGATTAAATAATTAATAATGTCTCGGAATTAGGTTAAGGTGTTAGTAGTTTTCTGTCCTGTTTCGATTGATTTGTATGACGACGGTTCTCCTTAAGAGGAAACTGTGACGTTATCAAAACATAGTATAAGCCTATATTTTATTATTTAAATCTTATAAAAAGATCTATTCAGATAAAATTAAAAAAAAATGTTTTGTTTCTATTGTCAATAAAAGAAATTAAATCATTTAAAAATATCTTAAGGTGAGATTAAAAACTGTGATTATTGTGGTGGACGTGGAGATTGTATCATGAATGACGACGATGTGAAAATCTGTCGGTAAGTGAAGATAAAAAAATAAAATAATTAGTATAAAAAATTCGAGCAATAAAATTCAATAAATAAATTTAAATTTGTAGGTGTCATAGAATGTATTTGGGTAAAAAGTGTGAGATCAATGGACTTGGTGAGTTAACAGAGATAAAAAAGAAATTAATAAACGTGTTTATCACATTGCATTTTTAAGTTATAATGTTTATTTACAGTTATTGCCATTGCTCTGCCTATTGCTTTGGCCTTTTTGATTCTTTTGGCTTTCGGCTTATTATGCTGTTGTCGTCGAATAAGAAGACAGAAAAAACAGAAGGCAAAATCGAACATGTTCCGTGGCATTGTAGGCCCCTTAGCAGGCACTCTCGATAGAAAAGCCATGATAATGGACACTTCTAGCGAAAGCAGTGGAGAGCATCCTCCTAGAGGAGGTCAAACATTCGATGGTTTTGCGGTAAGAACATTTGTTTTTAAATAATATGGGTAAAACATAGATAAGTTCTTATTAAAAAAAAACTTATCTTTCGATAGAATGAAAGTGGTAAAAGGAGCAGTAAGAAGAGTGATTTGAGCATGGATCGAAGTTTCTCAACAGGTTTTAGTGTTCCATCGGTGATGATACCACGAGCACGCCATCATCGAAGTCATAAACAGGTAAAACAAGACTCATTCAATGACTACGATTGGTAGATTTCAGATGGAAACTGTTTCTCACTAACAAATCAGAAAACGGTGTCTTCCTGTGAGTTTCCTCTACGGATATGTGAATACTAAAGAGTTTTATATTTCATATTTAAAAAAAATATTTTAAACAAATCTTATTTAATAAATAAAAAACTAAAACTTGTTTAAATCTCGCTGACTGAACTGTACTTCTGATGTACCTATTTACTGAACTATAAATAAAGATGCTTTCATCTTTTTTACCTGAGTCTATCTTTCTCTGTGTTTCTTGATCTATTTCTATGTCTCCCGTTGTAAACCAATTTAAAAAAAAATTAAAATAAGAACTAAACTCGCGAAATGTTCTAAAGTTTGTTAAAAATTGCCATATCATCCACGAAACGAACTGAAATTCTATGCACTTGCAAACTTCAAATTTTTTCTCCATATTTTACTTTTAGAATATCATATTAACGTTTTTAGTGCTAAATTTGTTAATTCGTATATACATAAATTCTAATTATCATAAACCGTGAATTTTGATATGAATATTAGCCTAGAATTCGCAATACTTCTCAGATCCACATTCTTTACTTTAAAAGCATTTTCTATAAATATTTTTATCGTGCATTTCACTCTGGTTCAACTTTTATGAATATGCAATGCATGAACTGGCTTGGTTTCTACTGTAAATGCAACTGAACGATTCTCCTTTCTTGCACAAATTTCGGGACTGACTATTTGCTTCAGATATACTGAACACTAAAATCTGATATAACATCACAATAAATCGAAGGCTGTTATCTTCTCGACAGAATGGTCCTGCAAGTGATAGCGGCTTGCAATCTAAGAAAACACCTAACGCGGATAACAACATGGCAGAAAATCGGCTCTTGAATATTCTAGAAGGTTCTTCGCATGTAAGTAGTTTTTTTTTATTTGATAAACGCTTGAAATTTTTTTATTTGTTGTTTTTTAATTAATGTCAACTTTGCAAATCAAGCAGCCTAGAGAATTACGCAATATGAAGGAACGAAGCAGTTTTGCATCTTTGCCAAATCGTGGAAGAATGAAGAAGAGGAGAGAGAGCGATTCTAGTGACAACGTCAGCGTGAGATTGCACAGATTACCAGGAATTGCAGATTTAAGTCAGAAGTCTGAATTAAGACATAAACAGAAACACGAAGTTAGTAAGCGCGTACAGGTAAAATTTCTTATGAAAATGAAATCATAATAAAAATTTTTGAATTTTACAGAGTTATATGGGCAGATTCACTCCCAACAGTCACCAGACAGAGGGACGTAGCTCGGTTTTGGGTATGAATGGTACAGATGATTATAGTTCGCAATTGAGCGATCGAGTCAGGAAATTTTCTAACGACTTCGATAGCAGAACGCGTGTTTCGCCAATGTCAGATGATCAATCGATTGATCGCACTGGGTTTAAACATTTACATTCTGAAAGAAGCACCAGTAGGTCCATGTTGGATGAAGCTGAATCACGAAACAGGTACCGTATGAGTCTATTACCAAATTAGAGGATGCTTTATGCATATTGGAAATGTTTCATTATTTGTATATTTTATAGAAGCTCTTCAGAGGCAGGAAGATCTTATGATGAAACAACTGTTCAACCATCCGTGAAACGGTACAGCTTGGGATCCGATTATCACCATTCCAGCTCTAAAGGAAAATCATCTAGAATGCTACCTATAGATGTAAGTAAAATTTAAGTTTTGAAATATTTATTATAAGATCAATATATAACTCTGAATGCTTACAGGATTTCGGAACAGATAGAGATGAAGCTGTAACTGATGTGAGCTTCTCTACTACAGCGATAACTAATCCAAGGAAATCAGAAAGAACTGATCTTGTAAGTATTCACTAGATATTAAATTAACATTATTCTCAAGTTTTCCAGATTATTAGAAAGAATAGAATAATTTTAAGTAATCAGCATCTCTATTTATTGGAAATTTTGTTTAAGTGAGTGATAAAATTTTAATAAAGAAATTTTTGAATAAATATAAAACGTAAATAGCTTATTAGGCCACTAAGCTATATATGTGTGAATACGGATTTTCATGTTGAAATATTGAGTAGGTGATAACTCTAAAGCTAGATTTTTAAAGCTAACACTATAAAAAATTATTAAAACAGGAGTTGCGATCTTCTTAAGTTGTAACATCAAGTTATTGATCTCTGAGATCATCCAGAGATCAACAATCCTTTCAGAAATTTTATAACGTGAAAGATTCTTTAGATCAGTGGTTCCCAGCCTTTTTCTGGCCATGCCCCACCTAGACATCTCTAAAATCCTGACGCCCCTGTGACACGTAATTGTTATTATTCAAAAAGTGAACTCCCATTCACGTAGAGGAAGTCTATATGAATAGGACATTAACTTGGTCTAAATAAGCTTCCAAAGAACATAGCATCTATGAAAGAGAAAAATAAAAGAACGAAAGGACAGTTGAAATACTAAGGAAGAAATCTCTAATTGTTAAAAATATAATGATATGAAGTGATATGAAAAAACAGCAAATGAAGTTTCAAAATCGTCGTGAAAAACAGCAAATGAATGTCACAATATATATTTATATGCTGTATGAGGTCCCTATAATCACAAGAAATGCAAAAAATTCTCTGTTAATAATTCATTCTCAAATTGCCCCCCTTAAAAATCAAATTGTCCCTCTGTGAGGCGTGCGCACAACGTTGGGAACCATTGCTTTAGATTGACAGGTCCTTCTTTCAGTCGCTAATGTTAAAGGGTCATTCTATAAACTTTTCTAGTGATTTTATTCTTATAAAAGTTTCCAATATCCGTTAAGAAGTCTGTAGTTGCTGAATTATTTGCTGTAATCATAACATTACCCTTAGAATATTTATTTGGATTAGTAAGGAATTTAATAAAAATGTTTATGTTATTAACAGGATAGTGAAAGAATATCAGACAGCAGTTTCTTCTCGTTTGTCCTACCCAAAGTTCATTATGGTGGAAAGGTAAAATTATAATGATTCTAAATAACGTTATAATGATTGATATATTTTGACACTATTAACATTTCTTGACTTCATAGAAATCAAGAAACTCACCAAACCGACAGAACAGAGAACAACCGAGGAATTATTATTGTTATGATCAACACGTTTCTCTAGAAGACGAAAGACCTTAGCCAGAAGGTGAAAGTATTGAGTGCCATTAATATCAGTATCACACTATATAATAAGAAAAATTATCCTACGGTCAGCACTGTATATCTGTACATTATATGAACCTATATATCAACTAATATTTTACATGATGATCGTTGGAACAATTTTTTGAGATAGAGAGAAAGATCGAGTTTTGAGGCTTTTATACTTAAAGAATAATTTTAAACTTAGTTCATGCATAGAACAAAATATGAAAATTAAAAAAAAAAACTTATAAAGATTTTTATATCTTCCTCGTATCATCAGATAAAAAAAAAATAATAATCAAAACGTTCTTTAATATTGTACCTGCTAGTCATTTTTTGTTTGTTTGGCTAATTCGATTTTAACTGTTTTCTTGTAAATAATAAATTTTCTCCATATTCGATTTCAAAATTATTAACAAACTAGAAACAATCATGAATGTTTCAACTGTTAAATCAATATAAAAATATACAATATGTTAATGAAAGTATGTATTTTTCCCTATTACGACATTAAAAAAAATTAATCTATTAATTTTATAGTTCCCTTTTTATGGTTTTTTTTTCCTTCCAGAGCAATAAAAAATTAATTTATTTACATTATTTTAATTTTTGGGTACAGCGAATAAAAACTTTAGAATGCAATCTATCAATAAATTAAATACAAATGAAAAAAAATTAAAATTTTAATTGAATATTCTTTGGAAATCATATAGTTTCTATTTTATGCAAATAGATGGCAGCACAATTTGAATTATCCAACGAATATAATATACCGTATTAATGCAATATTTTTGTTCACTGTATTAACAACCCATCAAACCCTTCAGGTGATGTTTTAATATATTGCCTCAAGGACCTTGTCAAAGTACATCCAGGCACAGAAAAATCCTTCCGGAAGGTCATTATTAGTTAAATTTGTTCTTGCCTTTGTGTTCTCTCGATATCAATCACTTCGTCCATCTTCGTTCAACACAAGGAAGTGATTCAAAGCAGTGCTAGATCTATAAATATGGAGGCCCGGGACGGAAGTCTCCCTGGTGCCTCCTAATCCTAGAGGACTGAGACTTCATCTCTGAAGGGTTGTTTTTAGCACCTTCAAAGGCCTGTTGCCAAATTGTGCAACTTTTCCTTAAATCTAGGGAAAAATTTATTAAACTTGTTTAATTTGTAACAGTATTTTAACACGCTTACCCACCCACTTTCTGCACATAGAGCCGTATCTATCACCCGGGCTGCCGCATGAGGACAGGCGTATGGCTACGGGGGTAAAAAACGGCTCATATTTTATAAAATTATAAAATCAGCGCTTCTAACAAACTTTTAAACATAAACACGGCACATTTATGCGTAATCATCCTTCCAGAATACAAAGATTCTTTTTTTTTATATTCCTACATATAGGTGCATATACTTAAAACTTAAGGATCTTCGGAGACCCCCCTGATCAGAGGCCCGGGGCGGTCCCTCCCCCTCCTTGGTACGCCACTGGTTCAAAGTCACCCTTACGCGTACCATTCCATTTTATAATTACGTCTTCATATGCAACTAAAGCTAAACTTATGACTAATCTTCCACATTTAATATCTCCTCTAAGTTTCATAAATGTCCCTTAAGTTTTTATACATTTTAAAGATATATTCGATCAATTCTTACTATTAACTAATAATGCGATTAAACTTTTCCTATATCTTCATATTTTGCCTTTTCATTTCGCATTATTTCATATATATTCTCCTCTTCTAAATATCGCTTTAAACATTGTTTATTTTCGAACTAATTTCTAAAATTCTTGGTTACACATTTATATCCAATCCATACATTATGCCAAATTTATTTGTTTATGTAAAAATGCTAAATATTATTTAATAACGCATGTCTATAATTTCACTCATATTTATCTTATCAAAAAAAGTAAGGCGACTAACGGAAAGACAGGAGTAATCATAAAAGTAGAATATAATAAACAAACAATAAAAAATTGAATGTAAGAATTTTTATTAAAAAATTCCATAACAGAGCAAGAAACAAAAACCACAAGTATTTTTGCATAACTGAGCTTTTAAGCAATCTGAAGGGTTTGGTGGATATTCTATGCGTTCTTGGCATAGATTTATCAATCTGTATATTTATTATAATCAAATTTCTGTGCATCTCTTAGTGACACAGAAATTTGATTACAATAAACGCAGAACTCAAATTCACTAGAATTACATGCATTTTCAAGTTTAACGAATAAAAGATTAATTAATAAAAGTCATTTTTCGCGTTTTTGACATGTAGCACGAAAAAATATGAGATCGTGTCACATAGAAAAACTGTCACTCGAATAGAATTTTTCATAGTTATGAAATTTAGAACTTTTTCAATATTAAAAAAATTTCTATACATATAAAAGTCTATCTAGCAATGATCGGCCTCGCATGTCAATATGAAGTTTACACGTTACGGTAGATTTCCGATTAACCGGATGATCGGGAATTTTATTTCCCGGGATAATCCGCAAAATATTAAAAAAAATTGGAATTATGGACAGTATGAATTTGATATTAAAAAGTAAATAAATTTCATAAATACATATATTCGAATGCTCTATGATTTATTGAAAAAGGAACAAGAAATGTGTTTATTGACAGCAATAAATTATTTGCACTATTTGTAATTTTAATTTGTTTTTAATTTTGATGGCCGATTATCTTAAAGATACGATAAAGAAACAAATCTGAAACGTTAAAAAATCTTTCAAAATATCGAATTTAAGATAACACATCGATAATCCTTTACCCGGATAACCCAACTTTGGATTATCAGGAGTTTACTGTGTATCATCTCCAAGTTTTGCATGTCCAAAAATTTTCACTTTGGACATGCGTGCCATAAGTTCGCCATTCCTGAACTAGAAGAAGATAGTTGGGGGAGATAGCAGGTATGGCCCAAGAGAAGATATTAGAAGAGGAACAATTGAAATGAAGACCAAATTTTTCTTTCCTATAGAAGGGAATCCTATAAAGGGATCGCTAGAATGAGATAGGAAGAGAACGTAGAAACTTACATTTTTGTCATGATTGGATACAAAATACAGTACAAATATATAGGAATTAAAAACAGAATTTTCATGTCGATAATCTGTTGACTGTTACTTGGGAGATTCAGCCTAAAGATTTTACAACATTAGTGTTATCACAATTTAATGATAAGAATTAGAGATTATTGATGCTGGCGCAGAACTCAAGCTTAAGAATTTTAATATATATATATATATATATATAATATGCAAAAGTGGGAATTATTTTTAAAGCAATTGAAACGCTAAAAATATATTTAAACTTTTTCCTTCCATCCTTATAGTTTTGGTTTTTTTTTTTTCACGCTTCCACATTACATTTTCTAAAACTTTTTGTTTCTATATTTAACTAGTTAACTCAATTTTTTAAATATTTTATTAGCTAAATTTGCCATGAAGTTATTTTGATTAAAACGACACCATATCATCGGGTTACTGAAATCTTATTTTTTAAAAAAATTATTATGGATTAATGACTTTTAATTCGTAGATGATCCGACATCACGCTTGAAGGTGTTTGAAATTTATTTTAAACTTAAAATTATTAATGGCACCAAGAAACGACCTGTCTGGATTGGGACCGATTCGAATTTTCAAACTTTTATACTAAAATGCCACCTTCCTCTTAAGATGTTGTCATTCAACTTTAAAATTTAAACTATTCCTTTAAACCAGGAACCTCCTCATCCTCTTCCAAAGTTCCTTTAACAAAATTATTTCATCCTCGTTATTTTCACATATTTTATCCGCCATTTTGTTTCGGACGATGAATTAATCCAGAATTTTATATTCTTTGCATCTTTATCTAGTCATAATTAGATATATTTATCTAGTCCAACATTATTTTCGGTATATTTTCTAATTTATAGAAATAATTTAAATAATATGGTTAAGTTCGTTCACTTCTTACCTTTTATAGAAAAGTTAAAAATAGATATTAGAATAATAAGCTTTCTTAGGGAAAGTAGGAAGGAATATTGGGTTTAAAGTTCATAAACTGACAGTTTGAATTTTCGCACGTGTCTTGGGTCATCGAGTAAGTATCACGAGTTGGACGATAAACCCGACAAAATGCCGATTTTTAACCTATCACCATCATCGATTCGAGTTAATGATTCGTTCAGTTGGATGCACAATCCGTGAAAATACATCTATTCACTTTAATATCCAATTTTAATGGGAAGAAGAATAGCGATAATCATCTCGAATGTGCGCACTAATTAGGATCCAAGCTTACAACTAAGTTCTTTCACCTTAATGTTACCATTCTATTTTCGGTCAAACAGCATGGCCAGACGTTTATATTCCAGAAAAGTTATAAATATAACAAGGCAACAATCTCTAGTAAGGTGAAAATCCATACAGAAAACTAATAATTAGGTTTGTATTGTTTCCTGTAATTGTGACAACTTTACAAAACATTTCTATGATGTAAAAATTAGGTGATAAATCGAAACTTACCTGCAATTTTTTCTTCAAGACGGGATATTCTCGGAATGCAGAATCGAAAGTATATTGTCTGGGTCTGGGTGGCAGATAAGGACTGATATTAACCGAGCAATATTGCCCCTTGATTGAATTCGGATCTTCTTCATTCACTGCAATGCTTAAACATTCGTCGTATGATCCGAAAGTTGACATAGAGCCGTATAAGATTCCTTCGGGTATTTTGCTATTGGCATCTATCACTGAAAAAATGTTCACTTGTATTAGTAGTTTAAATTATGAAATACCTAACTATAAAGGAAGTGTGCTATTTTATTTATATAGAGAGAGCGTTTTTGAAGATGAAGTTTGGTGACTTTAACTGGATTCTAACTTTCGAGCTTTTTTCTTAACACAACAACATTTGTCATTATTTTAAAATATGGAATATGTTAAAGCCTTTTTTTGAGTCTTTCCACTTCAAAATAAATAAAAAATATATATACGGGAATAATAACGAAACAGATAAAATAATAAAAGGAAATAAAAAGTGTATATGAGTTGAATTTGTCCGTCAGGACCATAATTGGTGTAACTATCTAATACAGATAATCAAAAACATCTAATGCTTACAAAATAAACTATTCATTTATTTTTTACATGAAAATTGTTTCTTTAACTTGTAAGAAAGTATAATGGGAAGTTAATGGTATAACGACAATCTGCTAAGAGTTATTAAACACGCTCTTCATTTTTAATTGAACTGCAATAAAATTTTTAGAACAGTATAGTTGGAGGATGGCCACTGTGTGTTTTCATCCTGGAAGATCTAAATTCAATTCCCGAATCCCACACCTCCAATTGTTCTTTTAGAGGGGACCGGGTCCGGTCTCAGCTTGTTGAACCCCATCCTCCACCTGACAGTTAACCCATCTGAACTTTCCCGCCGCTTAGTACCTACACGGTGAAAGCGGAGTGATATTATACAACAAAAATATATACTGTATGTAAATTTAGTCAAAATTAGTAGAGCGATGAAGATGCTCTCTATTCACTTCATTTTGATCTTAATGGGTTGAAATTTTCAGATCTTTAAGCAACATAAGAGGCATCTACATTCTAGATTTATTCAAAATCAGTTGAATGATGTGATCTATAAATATAATTTGCAGAGTATCATTTTCCTCTACACGATCACCTTCTTTTTTTATATATTTTTATTCTTGCATCCCTTTGATGGCATTCATGTCTGTAAAAATATTTTGCAACCTAGAAGGGAAGACCTGGTGGGACCACAGATAGGAATGAGAATATGACTAACTGGTAAGCAATAGGTTTTCGAATGAGATCCCGCGACTGAGTTCATAATGACTGATTCTTTTCTTTGGTGTTCTATGTTAATTTCCAATCGGAAGTTGCTAAGCGATGGGATATTCCAATGTCTAAATAGCTATTCATTGAGAAAGCGATCAGATGAAAGATGGCATGCAACGGGCCGGTTTCAGATCCTTCCTGAAAAATCGGAAGATGGGGGGTCCGAATCTTTCAAGTGACAAGTCAGCGTTTGACCACATGGCCATCGAATTCATCAGAGATGAATATCGACAACCATCTACCTCATTGGTCTTTTATGACACTTGGGGTAAGAAGATGAATGTATTCTATCTCCACCTATAGCGGATAGAATACATCTATATTCAAAATTTAATGCAAAATAGACCAAATGATGCTTTATAAAGAGGTATTTTTGGAGAAGAGATTCGCATATTACCCTTTACTTTGAATCGAATGAACCGAAATTTTTCGAAGACATTACGTGACATTATGTTTAAAATTTCATCGAAATCCATTAAACCGTGTGATATAGCGGTATCTCAGAAGAAGAGAAGAAAAACGGCATTTTTTTTGGCCGATTTTGCTATTTTTCAATTGCTCCTTTAGAAGAAACTGAATTTTAAACATCAATGATCTTATATCTTTTGGTATATTTGATTCAAATATACAGTAAATAAATAATAATATTTAACTTAGAATAAAAATGTTAACCAGTTAGTTGAACTCCAACCAAAATGATTCTGATAATTAGAGATTATCAATGACTACTAATACAATATTTGATATTGATAACAACGCCGACGAATCTTTAATTCTCTAATATGTATCTCGGAAACTGCAGCAGTTTCTCAGATATAATAAAAAAATTCAAAATACTATATTCACATTTTCCCCTTCGACAATTGTCACTTATTTGCCCAAATATCGGGCGGAACAGCCAGAAAATTTTCAAGATGGCGAAGCGCACCGATTCGGATACTACATGCGATAAGTACTTTTCTTTTCGCCAATTCATTATTGTTTCGGAAAAATTTATTCAGCTTATCGACAGCTTTCGATCCTATTATTCTTCGCAATTCTAAATTTGTAAGGATTTTTAAAAATGATTCTAACTTTGCCTACCACAGATAAAAGATTTACTCATATTTTTAACATTATACTCGAGTTATCTTGTAGAATATTCAGAAAATAGTGATAAGTTTTCGGAATTCTATTTTGGGAAGAAAATTGTTGTAGATATTTACTAAAAAAAAATCAAATTTTATAAAAGGAATTCACGTGGAAATCCGTAAATAATTAAATAGTTTTCACAAAAACTCGAAAGTCAGTTTTGTATCGAAATGACTACAATACAAAAATATCTTTAAAGTGTCTGTAGTAGTAGACTGAACAACAAAAAATTAAATAAAGGTTAATTTTATCCTCTTATAATAATAATAATAATAATAATAATCTAAATTGCCCTGTTAACTGAGAGAAGAGTGATTCAGTTACTCGTTGGCAATAATCAGTTCAGCACTGATAATCTTTTATAATGATAATGCGCTATGTGTAATCTTCTCATCGTGTTTGGTACCTACTGTATCATTATTTTTTAAAGCTTTTATATAAATTGTACCAGACTGTAACTATAATTCAAAGACAAGGATTATTTATTTTGAACATTCTATTCATCATTTTTGACTAATTACGTAAGAGATTTTTTTTGATAACTCTAGTAAAGAATGAAGAAAATTTACTCGAGATGTTAGCCGATAAAGAGAATACACTTCTCTTCAATTTCTTAAATAATGTAGTTAGATAACTGCATACATAGTTTTATAAACTTGAAATATCGCTATGTAAGCATCAGAAACATCTTTTACGTTTTTACAGATTATTGTTTAAAATTTATAAAATATTGTACTTACGTTTCATGGTCCACGGTTTGAATTCTCTCAATCCTTTAACAACTTGCAAAAAAGCAAAAGTACAATTGTTGGATAATTTTAACTCGCCGCTCATGGTCATAAAGATAGGAAGAAGTTGTCGTAATGCTTTATCTGACATCTCACGAATAAATGTTTTCATGGAATTAAGAAACTCTATAACTTCTTTTTCTGGATCTTCTTCTTCATCTTGATGATTAGGCTCTTTGTTGACACCAGAGTCTTCTTTATTATTCGTAGATGAGGACAGTCTATCGTTAAACTTCTTGGAGCTAGTTAACTCTGCAGTTCTATTTACTGGTAACGGTTCCACTATGGTATTTGATGAATATGTAGTGTTAGCATCCACCAAAAACAATATTAATGCTAAGAGCACTATTAACATTAAGGGAGACTTCACTCGATTCATTGTTATAGAGATATACA